>JABXWE010007539.1:0-37100 GCA_014611495.1 Limonius californicus
ATACACCCTGCACATCAATTATACATACACATAATCTAGTGAAAACAAAATTAACCTCAAAAATTAATACATTTTTATAATTCCACAAACAAGTAATAAACAAAGTTATTCTAAACAACAAAACTGTTTCTATCCTTCCTTTACATAATTCAAAATTAAATCAAACCCATCACAACTCTTTCAATACAAATAAATCTTGTAAATACAAATAAATCAGATGACAAAACTACAAAATTATTAAAAATCTACATTCTAGGGCTTCCAACTTTACCCAGGACCACCCAAAACATCGTCTACACGACATATAGACGTCCTAATACTATTCCCTAATGAATATCCACCCATAACTTCACTTCGAAACCACATAAGGCACTACGTAACACTTTCCGAAGATCGTAACTACCTCACAATCCAATCCGGTATACATTTGTCATTTTCAATCATTATAACTTTACAACCAACAATCTTAACATGATAATCAAGCTAATTACATTCAATTCTAGGGCAAATATAGACTTCTCTATCAAAAATAGTATCCTTTTCAATATACGTTAATCATTACGAAGCAAAAAGCACATCATATAAGTGTTACGAAGTAAAATTAACATAGTATAAGTATAGTTTAGAATAATTACAATAATTTTAGGGTAAATAACATGGCAATATACACACTGATCCAAGAAATTAAATCAACAATTATTAATGTTGCAATAAAAGAAAAGTAGTGCGCTATCTCCTTCAACCAAATGCATGGAATGAATGTCTGATGATACAAACCTGATAGACACATGTTGCTGCTGATCTGTTTCTACATGTTTAACTTTGTTAAAAGAATTAATCAATTTTACATGCCCATTTACAATTTACTTGCAGTTTCGTTTTACTTTAAAACCTATCAAATCGTGTAGCTATCATCAAACAATTGCTTGTACGTTCAGTCTTATTTAAAATGCATGTATCTGAAGGAATTTCAGTCGTGATGAGTGTATCACAGCCCTTACTTTGTCCGAAGAAGGGTATTGTTTCCGTGCTACCACTGACAGGCTTGGGGTGAACCACACAACCATTTCTCGGGTCATCCAGCGTTTCAAAGAAACTAGCGAACATGACAGGCAACAAGAGCAAGGGCGATCAGGGCAAGGGCGACCACGTGCTACTACCGCTGTAGAAGATCGTTTTCTTCGAATGCGTGCACTAAGAGAGCGCTTTACCACCACAAGAGCACTCCAAAGACAACTTTCAGCAGTACATAATGTGCAGGTTAGCATTGAAACCGTTCTCCAACGTCTTCTGGAAGCAAATGTGAGAGCCATATTACCAGCTACTGGCCCACCGTTGACTGTAGACCACCGCAGACACAGATTGGATTTTGCTAGAAACCAGTGAATTGGGAAAATGAAGATTGGAGAAACATTTTGTTCACAGACGAGTCCAGATTTTGTTTGGAGAGTTGTGATAAGCGCATTCGAGTTTTTAGACGTCCAAATGAGCAATATGCTCAATGCAATTTTGCCCCAACAACTGCATTTGGTGGTGGCTCAATAATGGTATGGGCAGGCATATATTTCACGGCCCGCACAGACCTTTTTTATTCAACATAAAGAAATATATCAGATGAGGTATCAGAAGGGGTACTTTGCTATTTAAATTTTTAAAGTTGAAGTTGCTAGTGCTTAGGGGTTGAAGAGTGGGTGGTTGAAAATTACTTCTCTAAATGATAATTTAAAAATAAAAATCGAAGTGTCCGAGTATTTTTTTGAAATATTTTTCTCAACGATTTTATAGAATTTATCCGTTACTTTCGGGAAGCACTGTATATAATTTGCATATCATATATATTATATTTTAACTTTGTGGCAAATATTTTGATTCTGACTAAGCAGGACATACACTGCAGAATAAGTTTATAAGCAACACACACACACACACACACACACACACACACACACACTCACTCACACACACACACACACACACACACACACACATATGATTTCAATAATATTAAATTAACTTTCAAAGTAACTTCTTCTAAATTTAATCCTTTGAACAAGGCACTTGAATTGATTTGAATATAGTTCAGTCATTAGAAAAACATGTTTTGCAATACTCGATATTAAAGTATTTCAAACATTAACTTTACTAAAATTACCTATCACATTCAATGCAATTATGTAACTGCAAAATCGTGACAAAATTAATTTAACATTCGCAACGAAAGCCTACAAGATCCGTAACATAACCTTATTAATTTTTTTGGTAAGAATTTCATAATTATTAAGTTAATTCTCTGCCGCCAATTAATATATTTTTAATTGAATTACGTGAATGAATTTGAGCAACCTATCAAAGGCATGTCGTTATTGTTCCGAAGGTTTTATGTTTCCTAATCGTACCGTATAACCAAGAATAAATATCCAAAAACATTGAATTTAATCTTGTAAGATACAAATTTCTATTACCTGCAATTTCTTGGTCGTCCGACGATATATAAATAGAATAAACATGTTTTGCAGTTTATTATGAACGATGGAGGTCAATTTTTTATTATACACTAAGATTTCTTTTAAAATATATCTACGTTTTATATAGTTCTTGCTATTCTATCCAAGCATAAACTAGTGTGACTAGTGAAAGAAGCTGGACCGAATGCAAAAATATTTCTATAATGTTTACACCCCACTAAATTTTAAATACAAAAGTATTTTTAATTTTAATGTTTCTTCAACGTACAAGGTCGCCATATATTAAATAGTACTACTACACGGTAGAAAAATACAACAAAAAAATTAGGATGCAGGTCAGCAGATAACAAATGACACCTAAAATGTACATAAAAATATTCGCAGATACTTTAAACAGTTACATCAGCTAGCACTCCTCTATCAGTTTTTACGAAACTTTATGTACTTTCCAATAGTGCTTTGGTTTTTCAAATAATAGTTTTTTTATTGGTACCTTATTTATAAAACAAAAGTGAAATTAATCTATTGTATTAAGAACTGAATAAATTTTTTACATGTTACAAACACAGGATTTTTCCATAAAAAGTGTTTTTTCATTCACTGGCTCTTTGTTTTCGTAGTGACACTTTTCATGGCTGAACAGCAAAATGTGTTTAAGATAAAGGAACCTTATAGTTGGTAGTGTAAATTGAAAAGTCAACCACCCTGTATAGCACAAGTAGTAGCTGCAGATAACGAGTAGCGTAGAATTATTGAGATTGGGACGTGTGATGAATCACGTTTGGGCTCACGTAAACGGCACTTAGATTTATATTTTAATAATAATAATAGATTCAATTTCAACAGGTACATATCATTTTCAGAAGCATTTAATGTAGTAAACATTTGTAGTTAAGGTAACAGCACACTGGATCTTGATTTCGGACTTTCCGATCTTCTATTCCAAAACTTCCAATAGTGGGGAATTTATGAGCTCAATTTACTTATTCATTAAAGGTGTGTTTGTGAATTTGAGAGACCTCAAGTACATCCAATTTACGTTTATCATCACCAAAGTGTAAAACTGTTATTGTACATTTGATGTCAATGCATTATTGTGTTCTAATAAGTGTTTAGCGTTGTTAGATTTTTGTGGGGGTTTGTATCGGTATGTGCGTATGTGTTCTTTGTATCTAGTCTCAAAATTTCTGATTGTTTGACTTATGTATACATAATTACAATGTGAACAGTTTAATTTGTATATATCCGATTTTAACAACTTGTTAGTTCTGTCTTTTGCGTTGAATAAGGCGTTGAATAAGGCGTTTTTTGTTGTTTTTATAAATTACTTTAAATGCACTTGTTTTGATTATAATTTTAATAATTTTCTCCGATATATCACCGAAATATGAAAGTGAACTATATTTAACATTGTCAGAGTGGTTTTTTGAATATATTCTTTGAATTGATCAAAAGACCACTCTGAAAACGTTAAATATATTTCAATTTCATATTTCGGTGATATCGGAGAAAATTACTAATCCAAACAAGTACATTTAAAGTAATTTATAAAACAACAAACAACACTTTCAACGCCTTATTCAACGCAAAAGACAGAACTAACAAGTTGTTAAAATCGGATATATACAAATTAAACGGTTTACAGTGTAATTATGTATACATAGGTCAAACAATTAGAAATTTTGATACCAGATACAAAGCACACATACGCTCATACAAATACATACAGCTAGAAGAATCTAACTAAGCTAAACACTTATTAGAACACAATCATGCATTGACATCAAATAATACAATAACATTTTAACACTTCTGTGATGATAAACGTAAATTGGATATACTCGAGGCCTTTCAAATTTACAAAAATTGAGGCTATTATTATTAAAATATAAATATTGTTGTGATATTATAATAGGGTGGCTTAAATGCTAATTGGGCAGAAGTGCCATATAAAAGTTTCATTATGATTTGTTGTGTAAATTAATCATATTTAAAAAATGGGATTTGACAGCTTGACAGTTTTCTGTCATAATCTCTGTAATTTCAGGTAAATTAAGTTATTAAATTCGATAAAATAATTGGATTATTCACTTTTGAAACGCCGTCGGGGAAAGACGTGTTTTCCGTGTCGAAATAACATCTTCCCCGCCAGTCAACACAACTAAATTTAAAAATTAGAGATTACTTATGTTTTTTTTTTTGGAATGCCATAAAAAATGTAATATTTAGAAGGAGAATACAGCATCATCAAACGAATTGTGGTTTTAAGCGTCCCAAGTAAAAAATTGTAAATTATGATGTGTCGGGAAGAGCCGGCAGTCCACGGAGAGCTGTACCAACCAGGTGGAGGTGAATGCAGTCTGTGTACCAGATGAGTAGCTGTCCAGGACCATTTTAGCTTGCCTAATTTCAGTGTAAAGGTTGGTGCTGATAAAAGATAAACTAGTTACGGTGACAATAAAACAAAGCGAGAGTTGTAAGAATTTGCACGTGTTATTTTTTTTCTTTTAACGTTTTCAACTTTTTGAACGAGTCGAAGCCACGAGTAGAGACTAGAGACACTTCTTTAATTCCCTGAGATAACAGTTTTGTGTTTGAGCTAGTTGGCGTTAGTTTTATTCCATGCTTTTTAATTACATAGCAATATGAATTTCAACGAAGTAAGACAAGAAATAATTAAAAAGATATTTAGATTGTCAATAATGCATACTATTTTATAAGACAATTCAAGTATTGGAAAATAATTTATATTAAATTTAAAGAAATAACAGCAATGGTTTAAAAGTTCCACACAGAGAAGGAAATAGAATTTACTATATTTTCCTATATTTTTAATTATGTAGTATTAAACATTACTTAGTCTTACCTCGCATTACTTTGAATTACATGGTAATACCTCAAACCACCTGGAATTACCACGAATTACTTCAGTTTTCGTAATATAAGCGCAAAATATAATCGACTGGTTGACTCATATCCTCATTTTTCCTTCCTTCCTTAATTTTACTCCTAACTCGATTTTTCTCTTCTCTTGTTATCACTTCATGTTTCCACATTCCTCATATCAATGTGAACATTCGTATGTGAATTTAAATTATTATTTACCACAAAACGGTGCAGAAAAACTAGTATAATTATAGCGTAATAGTCTTCAAGTTTCATCTTATTGTGTCTAAAAACTTGTAGACTAGCATTCATAAAAACAACAGATTTTTAATTAGTTTTCTCCTGCTACTCAGTGTCAAAGCTAATTATTGCAAAACATCTAATAAGCCCTGTCTGCGAGTACATTATAATCATTTGCACGCCTAAAGCGTATGAAATGCCAAGCATGGCAAACAAAACCAACAGGAAACCACAACTATGAAGTATGGAAGAGAAATGGTCCGTTAGTGATTTTCAATATTTAGCCATGCCGTAGCACTTAATAACAGCGGAAGTTAATGACGAAACCGGCCAATCCACAAAAAACCAATTGAAAATAATCACTTACTATAATTCGTGTTACTTCAAACGCTTGAACTACATTTCAACAATATTACAATTACTTCATAAGCTTTGTGCTTGTATTAATATTTATCTTTCATATCAATCGCATGTCTCAAACTGCAAGCATTTGAATTGCACTAGATAATTGCGTATTATTTTCCTGCTTGCGACCTAAAATGTGGAGCACACTTACTTTTAATTCACGCAGGTGGATTAAAGGACCGACAAAATGATAAATGAGAGACTGTGACAAACCTCTGTTGTTTTTAATCAACAGCGCAAACTACAACCGTGTCATTCTCCTAATGTATGCACAATCTAATCCGATTAAAAATTTACAACGCGATTAATACTATTATTTATAGCACTCTATTGAATTTTCCATTCCCATTTGTTTAATTACTGAGACATTCAAATACCACGCTTTATGCTGTGGTAATACCCGAACCTATTAGCAAAACTCCACATTTGGAACACCTACAAATATTAGGAAGTTGTAGGTTGCTGTTGCAGTGGCAACCCATGAGGAAATAAAAGGATAGTATTGAGACTATGCACTTTCGTTGGGCTTGTTCACTAGTATGATATTTGTGTTTTTCAAAAATATAATATTATTGAACAAAGTGTATTTATTATTAATTTATTTTACTATAACATATTTGATTTTTACTACTATATTTTAAAAGATGCGGTGAATATGTGAACAGTATTTAATAAAAGCTTGACCATACCGGAAATACACCATCAATATTCAGAAACAATATACCTACAGTGGAAACACTTCATAATAGATAAGTAATGTGACAACATACTGCAATCGCGTTGTAACTCGTGTTTACGATGTCTGTCTATAAACTCATTTCTGCTCTTTGTAAACCTAAACCTTTTTGGAATTATCCACGGTTCACTTCTGTACAGGTAAGACATTAAAGACACAGTTGTGTAAAACTTTGTCATGTCCTCGTTCCTTACCTTTTTTGTACTATTCTGTTTATAGTTCCTTTCGTCATATTAACTCCCAATTTCATGTGCGCGTAGCAAAGAGTTGGTACTTTGAATAAAAAGGCGTACTTGTTGTTCAAAGTGCCAACTCTTGTATCCTAGAAAGTTAAATTGGTTTACTGGTTCCAAATTGTTATTTTCTGTAAAAATTGTTGATCTTAGAAGACCCTTTCCTTAAAACGTCAAAGGTTAAGACTTCGTGAGTGAAATTTGTATTGTAAACATAATTGTATGTTGGTGAGTTGTTCATTAGTGACTAAATTTGTTTGCAATTATCACCACATCGCCAATAAGATTATTCTATAGTATAATGTTAAGGCTCTACACCCCATGAAGGGGTTTGGCCTGCAAGGCGGAATGTCAGAGCTCCCAATCCTTGCTCTCACACCCGGTTGTCGCGTGCCAGATTAATGACACGTGGTCATGTGGTGAGCATCACACGTTAGACAACCGCATTTTTACCCTTTGTTCATTCAAACGCAGGTACACATCTATTTAAAGCGACTGGATAGGCCATCGCAAGGTATCGAGTTGGGGTTTAAACTCCCGACCTGCCACACCGGAGCCCAGTACTCTAACCACTGGACCACACTGGCGTAAAGTATTCTAGTTTTATTATCCATTTCTCTGTTATTTTGTTTCCATATAACGAGTGTTCACAAATATAACCAAAAGTTGGCGATAGTTTATTGAAATTATTGCGAGATGTTTTAATAGTATCGGGTGATTATTTGAAAATACAAAATGGTTTTAACATTTCAACAAAAAAGCTCGTGATTGAAGGTTACTTCCGAAATGGTGTAAAAATTGATGGGATTTGAACATATTCTGTAAAAAAGTAACTCGAAGAATTCCGCGAAAAGTTTCCAAATGTTGCTTTTGTACACCAGCAATTTAGGAAAACGTTTAAAGTGCGTCTGAACAATTTTCGTGCAAATAGTAACGACTTTATATAAAACATGGTGTTACAGATGAAGTTGTTGCAGCAGCCACTAAAAGTAATTGATAATGAGCCACACACTTTTATCAGTGTAGTATAGGACCAAATAGACATCTCTGTGAGAACATATCATAAGAAGGTTTGATTGTATAAACAAGGTTATAATAATTCACAGATTTTTACAATATGATCTGCCGAAAACCCTTATTTTTGCTGAAACGTATCTGCTTTCCGAATAAGTTGGTGTTGGGGCAGGTATAAACGTAATACAATTAATGGAACGAATTTTTTAGCGGAAATATCAATACTGATAAATATCGAGAAGAAATTTTGTAACCATTTATTAATGAACGAAATAACGAATTATGTGAGTTATTTTCAACAGAACGGAGCTAGTATTGTACTTCCGAAACTTTGCAGTTATTAAGAGAGTTCTTTGATAACAGACATATTAAATCCATGACGAACAAGATTTTGTGATTTGACCCTCTGCGTTTTCTGTTTTTACCCTTGATTTATTGATTTGAAAGAGCGAGATCTAAGACGCGGTTTTCCAAGCATCTCTAAGCACTGCAGCCATCATTGGCTTATTGTACACCCTAACTAAGAATTTTGCCTATCTGGGGTAATTCCAACTCCAGTAGTGATTTTTAACGTGTCTCACATCGCAGTGGCACGCGACCTTCGACTTTACTTCTTATTCGGCAGAAGGCGCACTTTCAAATTTTTTCCGCTGGAAAAATCTCACCGACCACTGCCAGGTTCGACCTCGCGTCCCTCGGATCTAAAGCACATGCGCTAACCACTAGACCACCGAGGCCGGCAATCCATATATTAGTAGTACATAAAAGTTTTGCGTAGTGTGTATCTGCAAATTACTTTTTTTTATATACTATCAATCAACTAGTAAACAGTGGTTCCACAGTTCATAGCGGTCTACAGGATTAAATAGAATAGGGCACCAAAATACCGTGTCTATCTTTCTGTTATATTACTTATATGCGAATTTTAAACACCCCTCAACTATTTCGCCTGTCCACGAGTTACCGCAACCGAAGATGAAGATCCCTAAGTAAAAGAATATTAAAAATACCATGGACGGACAGAGTGCGAAAGGAAGTAGTACTTCAAAGATTAAACAAAGACAGGGAAATAGAACTTACCATCAAAAGAAGAAAATTAGGATACCTGGGACACCTGATGCGACATGAACGATAGAAAATCTTACAAGAAATTATGCAGGATAAAATAGAAGAAAAGAGAAGTATGGCACGAAGAAGGACTTCATGGATGAAGAATTTGAGAGACTGGTGCTGAAAAAGTAGTGTTTCTTTGTTTTGAGCCGCAGTAAACAAAGTACAGATGACGCTATTGATCTCCGACCTCCGATAGGAGAAGCATTCTAAGAAGAAGAAGAAGTAAAAGAAAGATGCGTATATAGTCGTTTACCTGACTACAACCAGTCTAACAGAGAAGCTAGATAATTGCGTGATGAACAAAAAAAAATCAAAAATTCTATATTTCAAACTCCTATTAGAAATGTAGATCAATTAAGAGAACAAATGACTGAGAAGTTTAAAAAAACATGCCAAAATTTTTAGAAAATTAAATTAATTACTGTTTGTGATAAAAAGTTTAATAAACAGGCAATTCGTTTAACAGAAAAATATTTGTGTTGCCTAACTTGTGTCTTTAATTTACCCTGTACCAATTAAGAGAGATCATACGTTTATCAAGCCATGGCCAACCCCAGGCAGTTGAATTCTTGAACACCCGATATATACCGTGTATTTTATAATCGCTTAGTAAGCTATAACTCTGTTAAAAAAATATTAGAAGACTTAGATACACGAACAACGAAACCAACAAACACAATAGTGTTATTCTGGCGTTTCTTTCTAGGAGATTAGAAAATGTGGGGCTTGGATGCAGTTCCGTTTTTACTACTTTGAATATAAACTTCAAACATATCTACCTGTTCGGTAGCAGTAAAATCATTGGTGGACATTAATACAAAAAAAAATCCATACAAAACGTGCATTGGTATTCCCTAATTATTTTCGCTGTTCTTTCGTGCAAGTCAACAACATTGACATTATGCCAAATTAGCAACTGATTTTGCTACATGCTGAATTTCGTACGAATTTTTAGTTATCTAGCACATCATTATAAATCTGTTTAATGTAGTTTCCAGCCAAGCAATGTAATTCGTATTGTTAATAAAGAAAAATTAAATTTTCAACTGTGTCAACAATTTTGCGGGATAAATCGGTTTTAAAAACAGCTACCATTTGTTTTACACTTCTTGATCATTGTTAGTGGTTTCTCATTCTTGGTATTTTTATAATTTTAAAATATAGTTGCCTTAAAACATTGGTTTAGGTACACTAACACACACATACACAGATCCAAACGTTCTACACCGGTGTGCAAAATTAGTAGGCATTGGCAAACGCCAGTGATACCTGTATAAAGGGTGTCCCTAAATTAAGTACCGATATTTTATATAGTACATACAGCGGTGTGAAAAAGTTCTACATCACCCAAAAAATAATTATCTTTTGAGAGTTAACTACATTTTTGGCATAGATTCCAAAAATTACTTTTAAATATTTGATTTTAGTGACTATATCAACAACTTACCTCTTAATTAGATACTTAGAACACCGTAGAAAACAATTAAAATAAGTTCTTTTCTAAGCGCAATAATCAGATATTCGCGCATTTCCTAATGGGATCATTAAAATGTATTTAACATGAAACTTAAAAGCTTAATTAGCAGTAATACTTATTATTTTTACCGGCACATACTATAGATTATTCAGTTGCATTTTGCATGTCCTTAACAGTGGCAAAATGTGATACGAAAAGAAACCGTTCAAACTGTCGGATGAAAAACGGTATCAAATAATTTTTCATCATAAAACATTCTCTTCCAGTCGTGAAATAGCTATGAAAGTGCAGTGCAATCAAAGCCACAGTTATTAGAGTGATCAAAAAATACTGTGAGACGGGAAAAATTAAAGATAAACCATCCAAAAAACAAAGATCAGTAAGAGACAACAGTGTATCGCGGAGGTTGGGCCTGATAGACAGAAGCCTTAATTCGACAGATTTAACCAAAATATGGTCTGAAGCTACTGGTATAAGTGTATGCACTTCTACTGTAAGACGGAGACTTCTTAAATGTGGATTTAGGGATTGTAAAGCCCGGAAGAAACCCCTCCTATCAGAAAAACAAAGGCTCCACCGTTTGAGATGGGCAAAGGATCATCGCCATTGGGCCCCAGAACAATGGCAGAAGGTATTATTTAGTGATGAATCTACCTCTAACATTAATAATCATGCTGGAAACACGTAGGATAGAAGATTTCCTGGAGAAGAATTTTCACGACAGTGTGTTCTGCCAACAATTAAACATCCAACCTCTGTCATGATATGGGGCTGCATGTCTGCTGAAGGTGTTGGTAGACTGCATGTTGTATCTGGCATGAAGAATGCAACCAAATACATTGATGTCCATCACCCAAAAAAAGAATTATTTTTTGAAGGTTAACTACTTTTTTGGCATAGTTTACAAAAATTGCTTTTAAATATTTGATTTTAGTGACTATATCAACAACTTACCTCTTAATTAGATACTTAGAACACCGTAGAAAACAATTAAAATGAGTTCTTTTCTAAGATCTATAATCAGATATTCACGCATTTTCTAATGGGATCATTAAAATGTAATTAACATGAAACTTAAAAGCTTAATTAGCACTAATACTTATTATGTTTACCGGCACGTACTATGGATTATTCAGTTGCATTTTGCATGTCCTTAACAGTGGCAAAATGTCATGCGAAAAGAATCCGTTCAAATTATCGGATGTAAAACGATATCAAATAATTTTTCATCATAAAAAAGGCGCTTCGAGTCGTGAAATAGCTATGAAGGTGCAGTGCAATCATAGCCACAGTTATTAAAGTGATCAAAAAACACTGTAAGACAGGAAAAATTGAAGATAAACCGTCCAAAAAACAAAGATCAGTGAAAGACAACAGTGTATTGCGGAGGTCGGGCCTGATAGACAGAAGTCTTAATTCGACAGATTTAACCAAAATATAGTCTGAAGCTACTGGTATAAATGAATGCACTTCTACTGTAGGTAAGACGGAGATTTCTTAAATATGGACTGTGGGGTTGTAAAGCCCGGAAGAAACCCCTCCTATCAGAAAAACAAAGACTCCACCGTTTGAGATGGGCAAAGGATCATCGCCATTGGGCCCCAGAACAATGGCAGAAGGTATTATTTAGTGATGAATCTACCTCTAACATTAATAATCATGCTGGAAACACATAGGATAGAAGATTTCCTGGAGAAGAATTTTCACGACAGTGTGTTCTGCCAACAATTAAACATCCAACCTCTGTCATGATATGGGGCTGCTTGTCTGCTGAAGGTGTTGGTAGACTGCATGTTGTACCTGGCATGATGAATGCAACCAAATACATTGATGTCCTAGAGGAGAAGATCCAGCTTAATGGAAAATAGTTATTTCCTAACAAAACCTTTATCTTTCAATATGATAATGCCTCTTATCACAGAACAAAAGTTGTTCAATCTTGGATGTCGACCAATAAAGTTAAAAGAATAGGCTGGCCAGTACAATCCCGGCCCTAAATCCTACAGAAAACAATGATAGAGGATTTCTAACATTAATTCAAGAAAAAAGCCCACAAAAAGTGAAATAATCGAATCTCTAATTTGATGCCTGGTATCGCTGCATTACGAAGGTAGAATTATAAAAACTGGTGAATTCTATGCCAAAAAGATGTGAATTAGTTATTAAAAACAAAGGATGGCCTACTAAGTACTAAAACAGTTTAAATTAATTAGTGTATATTATAATAAACGTTTAGGTGTAGATTACATTATTATCTATAATGTACATTTTTCTGTTTTCGAATAAATTTTATATATCGAATTGTTTCCGTTTTTTTAAGAATCAACATTTGGGCCACATGAATGTATCGCAGCGTGGAAAAAGAAGCATGAGTTTCATCACTTCAAAAATAAAAGAATTGAAAAGTGAAATACTGAGAGCACATTACTTTAGGGCTTTACCGCTTACCGCTTTACCGTTTTTTTTTATAAATTTTCAGTAGTGGAAAAAGTCGATCACATCTCAAAACGGCTTGTATATCATATTTAATAGTGTTTTCAATACCCTGTATAAGTTTTCTGCTTCTGTTTTTAATGTTGCGATAACTAATCTTTCTGATATCCATTTATACAACTTTATTCTTTTTTTCCATTTATGGCAAACCTTTTTCTCCTATTCGAAGCCACTATATATTATTGTATACATGTTCAAGTCTAACGTCCGTCGTAGCTTCTTTTTTGTATCTGTGGTTAATTCTATATAACTTATTTCTCATTGTAGTATTTCAATCACTTCTTGTTCGTTTTTAGTAATAGATCTTACAATGTATGTGCACTTTCGCATTAGTTCTGTTACCCAGAATTGGTAACTTGTTCGTTTGCGTGTATTGGTCATCGTGTGTCCGGCTGTTTCTACATTTAAGATTCATTTGTTTGGCAGAGTAAACGAGATACAGATAAAGCTGGTATTAGAATTGAAGAGGTTATGTATTCACTTAACCATCTTACTGGGGTATGAATTGTTACTATGGATGTTATGATAATCAGAAAGGGGTGAACGAACTCATTCTGTTTTTACATCATTTAAAAAATATTATTGGCCATTCCGTACATACAGTGCTTCCCGAAAGTATCGGATAAATTCTATAAAATCGTTGAGAAAAATATTTCAAAAAAATGCTCGGACACTTCGATTTTTATTTTTAAATTTTCATTTAGAGATGTAATTTTCAACCCCCCACCCCTCAACCCCTAAGCGCTAGCAACTTCAACTTTAAAAAATTCAAATAGCAAAGTACTCCTTCTGATACCTCATCTGATAGCTTTCTTTATGATGAATACAATAAAAAAAGTTTCTCAAAATCGGTTGAAAAATAACGGAGATATTTACCAAAATGTATTCAAATGAAAATGTCAGTATTCGAGCAGGCGTTGATAGGGCTCTAGCAATGAGTGGTAAAAACAATTGAAGTTTGCCGTACTCAGTACGTCCTGTAAACATTGCGATGGGTTTCGAAAAATTAAGAAATACATCAAAAGTTAAAACTTCGATTCTTTCACCTTCAGGAAGTCTCATTTTTGGTATCTTATTTCTTTAATCGTTAGAGAATTAACACACACTCCACTAAGTAATGTTAATAAATTTTGTTTGACATTCAATTATTAACAATTTTCAATTGTTTTTATCACTCATTGCTAGAGCGGTATCAACGCCTGCTCGAATATTGGTACTTTCATTTGAATACATTTTGGTAAATATCTCCGCTATTTATCAAGCGATTTTAAAAAACTTTTGTTTATTGTATTCAACATAAAGAAAGCATCAGATGTGGTATCAGAAAGGGTACTTTGCTACTTGAATTTTTAAAGTTGAAGTTGCTAGCGCTTAGGGGTTGAGGGGTGGGGGGTTTAAAATTATATCTCTAAATGAAAATTTAAAAATAGAAATCGACGTATCCGAGCATTTTTTTAAATATTTTACTCAACGATTTTATAGAATTTATCCGATACTTTCGGGAAGCACTGTATGTAGAACATGCGATTGAGCCTGATATACTAACTAATGTTGACCATAACTTGGTCATCAGCTGTAAATTATATCTTCGCTTTCCTGACTTACCAATACAATTTCTAGGACCATCACCGAATGACAAATAGGTGAATGGAGTTATTTTGCTTTTATTTGTATCACTAAACTTTTCAGGGTCGTACTTTTGAGGGTCTGGAAAGTACTTCGAGTCCCAGTGAAGACCATGTTGGGGTATAACAATCGGAGCGCCTTTGTCTATTATACGTCCGGTTTCGTTAATTTTATAGTCTTCTACACATTTTCGCTGTATGAATGGCGTTAGCGGATACTTCCTCAAAGTTTCTGCAAATAATTAGTCTTATAGACGCTTAACAATAACAGGAGATTGCCTACCAGATACAATCATGTGAAGATATTCCATGTCCTGGACAGCTTCGTATGTTAGGTCTCCCTGTTTGTCAATGATCTTGTCTATTTAATCTCGTATTCGATCTTGAATATGTGAGTTAATACAAAGTTCGTGAAGTGTGAAGCCTATAGTAGCGCTGGTTGTTTCATGCCCAGCCGAAAAAAAAAAAAATACGATGGCTTGAGCTACCAATCTATCACCACAATAACAATTTTATAAATAGTTTATTTGAAACATTTTAATTCCTTAAAGTTTCGATTTGTATACAAGATGCCCGATCCGTTGAGATACAACCTTAGATCATACTAAATGTGTATGATCTAAGGATACAGCGCCTCGTAGCGCTGTTCAGCAGTGCATACTAACACAACACAGCTAAAATATTTATTTTTCGCAGGCTAGTTTCTACACAAGAGCTTCTTACAGTTTGAAATTCAAATGCTGCATATTGTTAATAACCAAGCTAAATTAATAGATATTATCGATGAAAGTAGTTCTTCATCAATAACTTAAATTATTTACCATAAAAATGACTTCTGCACAAGTTCAAAGTGCAGATTTTGTATCCTAAGTTTTTGTTGAAACACGAGATCTAAATAGGGCATCAAGGTAAATCTTAGCAAGGCTGATAGTGATTTCTATTTAATTTGCCACCGCTGTTCCAAATTTTTCAGTTGTCCAACACATTTTTCTGTTCCTTTGTGTAAATTCTATTTCACTTACATTAATGGAATACACATTTGCGGAGTACACTGTACACTGTGGAGTAACTGATTTGGATTCTTGGAAAGGTGGTGGTAATTGTAATGCAGCGGCAAGGCTATATGCTGAACGCTATCCAAATAGAAGACATCCAAACCACACAGTTATTAAACGAACTGACCAACGGCTACGAGAGGGAGGAAGTGTTGTTCTAAAAAGAGGCGGTAATGGTCGTCCATTTATGGTAAGACAGTCCAATATTGAAGGAAATGTGTTAGATTTAATTGAATGGGAGCCTACGAGAAACGTATGTAGTATTTCTCAGGTTGTAAACATAACAAATTTCACATACATAGAACATTGCACGATAACGATCTATATCCTTTTCGAAAAACGAACTTTATTGGCAGGATTTTGTAGACAAATGTGGCAACATCTACGCAGGGTAGGGTTTAAAATAGTTATAGTTATCATGTGTTGGCAGATGAGAACCCTTATGCAACTCATATTCGAAGTCATCAATATCGTTACGGAGTAAATTTGTTTAATTGGTCCTTTTATTGTGCCAAATTGTCTTAATACTAAAATGTTCCTACATTTTCTAAATGAAGATTTTCATATACTATTGGAATTAAACATTTAAAGAAATTGGAAACTTAGAGAGCATATACGGAAGGGTAAAGGAAGGAGAAGTATGAAGAAGACGGACTAACCAGGAAATTAGGGAAATGTACAAACAACCTACAATAACAAATATTGCAAAATGATAACGATTACGATGACTTGGACACATCGCCAGATTATTAGAAGAAGGAATAATAATCAGCATCGTATTAAAGAGTGAAGGTGGCAGAAAACGAAAAAGAGGTAGACCAAAGAAGAAATGGATGGAGGCAGGAAAAGAGGAAAGATATCAGATTAGAGACGCGAAAGTGCTGTTTTATATATATATTTGTAATTACATTTTAAGTCCCCTTGCAACCACAATTTCAGAAACAAATTATAATTTTAAAATTCCAATTTCAACTTCTGTTTTCACAAATCTTCCGAATGATCTAATTTACATTTTGACATATTTAGACCCGCACAGACAGTTATCGCACCTGTACGTAAAGAACGTGTGTACAATTGCGGTTACGGTGAAATAAAAAAAATATTTTTCGAAAGGAAATACGCACTGAACAATATCATAAATAAGTGAACTTACTGGCTGTAGGTAACTGAAGTTGATTAATTTACAAAAAATTGTACAAACTTCAATTTAAAATATAGAGAGTTCAACAAAAACCATTGCTTTTGCATATACAACTTTCGTTTCTAGTGTAGAGTTTTTAAAAATTTTACTATTTCCTTAAATTTTTAATTCATTATTATTTGAAAGTTCATCATAATCGAAATCTACGTTCTTCAACAGCGAATCATTAAACTGAAAATATCCAAAAATTTGTAGCAGGCCTCAAAGACGAACTTCACAAAAAAAATATTTTTTTTAGTCTTAGTCCTACATTAGTTCACAAAATGTAATAAACCTTGTAACCGTTGTATACAAATATCCATGCGTTTCTAAAATGTCCACATTTTAGAAACGGATAGATTTTTTAATTATTTTATTCTAAAAAATGTCTGTAAAGAGCTAAAGAGTAGAATTCTGATGTAAAATTAATATAAATGTTAAATCAATTAAGTTTACAGCAACTGGATTAACGGTTTTTAAGACAAACAGCTCTAATAAATAAAATTTGCAGACTGCCACGACGTCGCAGAATTTAATCAACAGTTTTTAAACGCGCTGTATTTGCAATTATTTTATTCTTACACATCAAAAGCTGATGGTTAATAAGTTCCTTAAAGTTTATATCAATTGGAAATGAAAATTAAATGGCCATAATTTTGAAGTAAGAAAGTACAAATCAACCGATTTGTATTATGAGAGTTTAAACACTATAGCTCTCCCGAAAAAAAGCTACCTGAAAAGGTGACTTTCCACTTTCCTTTTCATATACTTGCAATAAACTTCTAGATTTCAAAATTCATTCAATTAAATCAACCGTTTCGAAGGTATCGGTGTCACATATGTACGCATATCGACACGCAAACTCACGCGCGTGCTCACACCACGCACGCACGTTGCATGTACAAACTACAAGCACAGATACACACAGCCATACGTATAAAGCTCACTTGCTACATTTAAAACCATTAAAAATTAAATATAAATCATTTAAGCTACTTTACCTGTTTAAAAATTGACTCTATGGGCTATATCACTTTACTAATCACCTTTAACCAGAAACCGTTACAAGGAAGTTTGACAATTAACAGCAAATAAAATTTCGTTATTCAGCTTGCAGAACTTGCATAAGCTCTCAATAAAAAGGAAATAAACCCCTTAACAGGTTGCACAACACTGCACCTAAAATTCACTTCATTTTCTAATTACAGACACATAAACAGCAGTGGAATCGGCATATCCAGCGCTTTTATTTTTGATGGCTTGGGCACCGATAGCTAACCAATCTCAGCAAAAGTATAGTGGAATTATCGGCGACATGGGAGCGGTTCGTCTCGCACAAAGGGGCTTTAATTTGATTTATTTTTGCGTAACAAAAATCGTTTTAGTATCCGAAACGAATATTATAGGTTTGTTTGTATGTAGGAGAGAAAGTATCCATAAGTCTGACGGAGCTAGGCAATGCACCTTCAGGTGAAAACAAGAAAGATACAAGCCGTACAGGAACAACGACCGTGCATAATTTTAATAGCGGTGCAAAAACATAATCAGGTATGTAATTATCCAAAGTGTTTCAGCTTTAGCTTACCGGATACCGGATTAAAGATATTTATAGGTATGTGGAAAAAAAAGTGTAGCGAATAGGTATAAAAAATGTAAAAGTAGCTGTCTTTATTAACATCTATATTATCTAAATTGCTTTTTAATTCGCCTCTTTTCTTCCTTTTCGTTAATTTAAATTTGGATTTGCTTAATATTTGTTTGACTACAAAATAAGCATAGGAAAACGGCGGAATGTCTTGATCAAACTGAAATATGTAACACGTTAACATTAATGTTTAAAACTACCATTTTTATTGGCCATGTTTTTATGCCGCTACTCTCATTAGCTACAGTTTCCATCACTGACGGAGATTTCTATAATAATTTATTGGCTATAAATAAATGCCAATGATACGGCAATTACGGCAATTCGAATTTACTTTTCTTGGCGTGTCGCAGTGACACCTACAATAATAAAGCATGTCTCGTGTTTGCATATTTAGTAATGCTCCGGTGGCTTTTTCATCTGCATTACACCATAACGCCGACTTCAACGATGCATAACCAATAAATAGGTATACTTAAGCTTGACCTACGCAAGATTCACTGCCAAGGACAATTTCAGTAAAGCATGACCAAGGAATGTCATTCAATTATGTACATAATTTAAAAAAACGTATTAATTAATTCACAAAGGTTACGCACTTAACGCAGCGTTGAAGTCTCTAGTTTATTTAAGGTGTTTGTAGTTTGTTTACTGATTTGGGATTCCTCTGAATACCCCTTCCAAAATACTTATCCATAAAGCTGCCATAATTTTGAGTAAAGGGACATGGCTAGCAAATAATGTATTATAACTAGTACTGCTTCACACTGCATAAACGGATCAACAAGCAATATTAACGATACAATATCTAGTGCTTCGTAAATTATATATCAAGATATTAAAAAAAGCTGATCCTCAGCGGGCTGTGGAATGAAAAGTCACGTCTTTTCTAGACAAAAGGAATATTTATGATGTCACATAAATTAGTTATTTTTTTTTGATACGAATCTGACAGATTGTTAAAATGATTTTTAATACTTTTCAGAGAGCATTTATTATTGGATCTTACTTTCGGAACGGCTTTCAAGTTGACGGAGAATGGACCTATGCGATTCCTCCTTGTTTTGTGGAAATCCGAGAGAGGTATCCCCATGAAATTATTACATACCGAAAATTTTATGCTTTGGTTAAGAATATAGTCACCAATTTTCGAGAATCTGGAAGTGTTGAAAGGAAAGAAGGGTCTGATAGCCCAAAGAAGATAGTACCTGCTTTAATTGAAACTGTAAGACAACGAATTGACGAGGCTCCAAAAACACCAATTAGACATTTATGCCAGCAAGTTGATGATTTAAGTTACGGTACATGCCACAGAATATTGAGACAAGCTTTGCATCTACATCCTTACCGATGTATTTCCGTTCAGGAGCTTTTAGAACACGATTATCCAAAAAGAATTCAGTTTTGTCGTTGGTTTTTGGATAATCTCAATGATAAGCAGTTAAATTTAACCTTTTTTACCGACAAAGCCTGGTTTCACCTTAATGGGTATATTAATTCACAGAATATGCGGATTTGGAGTAGCGAGAATCCACACGTTACAATTAAAGCTCCCCTTCATCCACAGAAAATAGGAGTCGGGGTTGGAATGAGTCGTCGTAGGTTAGTTGGGCCAATATTTTTCGAAGACACGCTAACTGCAGCAAGGTGCAGGAATGAATTATTGCAACCTTTCTTAAATGAACTTCACGATGATGAGCTACGGGATGGTTTTCTGCAACAGGACGGCCCCAACAGCTCATGCAGCTGCAGATACAATTAATTTTTTACACGAATATTTAGATAACCGAATCATTAGTAGGAATACTGCAACACCCTGGCCCCCTCGCTCTTGTGATATTACTGTTTTGAACTTTTTTCTATGGCCCTATTTGAAAAACACCATTTTTAAAACTGCAGTTAATGATTTAAACGAACTGAAACTTAGAATTGAAGAAAACTGTCAAGAAATTAACAACTCACCTCAATTATTACAAAATGTTTTTGAAGGTATGAGAAGACGAGTTCAGAAATGTTTGGAGGAAGAAGGCAGACATTTTCAACATTTGTTGTAATTATTACATTAGTGATTAGTTCAGGTTTATTCATTTCTTATACTGTTGCTCAATAACAGATTTCTGCTCCTAAAAATGACGTTTCATTATTATTTAATTCTAGCTAACACAACCTAACCTGAAATTGACATTATAAACTTTCCATTAGTCTAGAAAAGACATGACATTTCATTCCACAGTCCGCTGAGGATCAGCTTTTTTTGGATACTCTAACTAATCTTAAAAACGAACAGTTTCCATAGAAATTAAAACAAAGTGGTAAATATAAATATAGTCGTGCCAGCCAATCAGGTAATGCACGTCATATATAAATTTTATGACGTCACAACCTTGTATGTGTATATTTATACTGAAACAGTTTAAAGTGGAACAACAAACAAAGGAACATAACCTCAAATATTTACAATTTAATTTTAATATAAAGCAAGTAGAAACCACCGCAGCTAATAAATTTTAAAATAATAACATAGCCTAGTTGTAGAAGTTAATATTACCTCTCTGACAGCATTTAAAGGTAGAAGTGGACCATTATTATTTCGTTCGCGTTCGAAATAGGTTATCAAACTGCGACAAGTTGTTTCGACTGTCTGCTTAAAGGTTTCGGTATGTTGTAAACGTGTACAAAAATACAATGTAGGTTAGTTTTAATTAGAACTCGTTTTATAGCAGTAAATAATTAAATTATTTATTAGGCGAAAACTACGAACAACCAACCTTCAATGACAGCTGCAATAATTTCTGACAGCAAAGTATAAGCATGTTGGATTTAACACCAACGTAACGACACATAACAATAGCTCTGCTATAAAATATAATATATTTGTATAATTTAATTTGTTTATTTAAAAAAAAATCCATGGACTTTGGGGTAACCTACTGTTGTCTACTAAATTTAAAAAGTAAATATATAAAAAAAATAAAAGAAAAGCCTGCAATGACTAATTACATTCTGGATTTTTTTTATTTTATGATACCGGCACTGCTGCTCGTTGATCATGTGATCTATGACGTGCATTACTTGATTGGCTGGCGCAACTATATACGAGGTTTGGCATTTTATTCCCGAACTGACACAATAAAAAGACACACAATGTAACACGAAAACTATTTATCAATATTTTCAAAGTAATCCCTGTTTAGTTTAGTCAAGTGAATAGGTTGGGTGATTGGTTTCAATTACACCGTGTTTCATGAGATTTTTCTGCATACTTACAGGATCAGTGCAGAATAGGCAGATCATTGTAATGCAACAAGAAATTGCAATCGCATTCAAGAAATGCACTGCAATAATTTCTTCACTTCATCACCGTAGAATACATCATTTACTATTTGTCCTTCAGGCACAAATTCTTTATGGATCTCACCCTGTTTATCGAACGTCATCAGCACGGTTTTGATTATGAATTTTGGCAAACACAGTTTTTTGGTGCTTGTTGATAGTTTTCCAATCCACTGCATGCTCTGACATCTCATCTCAGGATCGCACTGTGACGCTCATGACTCGTCACAGCGACAGTTAAAAAAATTTACGTTGTGGCGACAACTCCAAACGAAGTCTGTGCAAGACGAACTTTGCGCAGATCTTCCTCTTTCCCAAATCTTCATATAAAATTTCTCTAATCATCTCCTTATTGATGTGCAACTGATCTACCATCATTCAATAGGTAATTTGGTGATGTTCTGCCACAATTTCGAGAACTGACTCTTCATTTCGAGATATTGAACAACGCGTAGTTCTAGGTCATCTTGAACATCACATTCATCTTTAAAATTAAGCCATTCAAACACACTAGCACGAGTTGAAGTGTTATGAGGGTGGATTTCGTTTCATGAGTTTTTGTTTAAATCTGTTCTTAATTTCCAGCAAAATATAATCTTCACTCGTTGCTCCATGACTACTGACAGCAACACGATGTTCGCGCTAGCGTCCTTGCAGAAACTAAAAGCTGATCGATCTTCACTTGACCACCTTCTATTAATAAAACTATGCGCTATTACATATACAGATTGGTGGCGGCTACTAGGAACGTATGGACATGCAAGACAGGCATGCGTTTACACTGTGCACGTCGTTTTTTAAAAAGTAATAGTACAGTTACTGTCTTAGTATGAGGGTACAATTAGCCATATGGTCTGAGTGCTAAGAGGTGCCAGGTAGACCCGCATGACCAAAATCTCGCTCTGTATAAACAAACAATAACAACAACAGCGCTACTGTCAAGTCAATTAATGGTTAGGAAAATAAAGGCACCAATATTATTTATTTAACTTAGGTACTCGTAATCGATAACACTGTAATAAATGTGTTATAATTTTACAAACAGTCTAACTAACTAAGAATAAACCAGAGAAGTACCAAGAAAATTAAAGTATTAAAAAATCAGGCTCTGCCAAAGTGTTAAAACAGGGAGTGGATTAAACGGATAAATAATAAAGTTGAACAAAAACAAGTATTCAGGAACACCCAAACGAATACAATTTCAACATAATCCCTTATAATAAAAATTCGAACAAATTTCCTCTTTGTGCCAAACAGTAGCCCAAGCGATTGTAAAATCCAGTTCTTATATTACGAAGCATTTCAGGAGTCACTGTAGCAAACGCTTCTTGTATTTTGATTTGCAGTTCGTTCAACGTTCTTGCCCTATCTTCTATGAAATCATAAATTTTAGATTTAATATAACCCCACACCGGAAAAAATCTTGAGGAAATAAGTCTGGAGATCGTGATGCCCACAAGACTGTACCATGTGTTGCAATTACACGATTGGGAAAAATATCGTTTAAATATTCACGTACTGCCAATGTATTATGGGCAGGACAGCCATCCTGTTGAAACCAAATTTCGTCAAATTGGACTCCTGGTGTTTGACGCAAAGCTGGAATTACTTGGTTCTGAAGAAGGTTGTGATATTTTTGGGCATTCAGATTTCCTTCGATGAAAAAGGGCCAATAATATTATCGCCCAGCATGCCACACTAAACATTTAGTTTCTGTGGGTATTGGGTACCCCAATTAATATAATGTCTGCGTGGGTTATGTCGCGACCAGCAACGAGCAATTGAAGGATTGTGCCGTCCGTTTATTGGAAAGGTTGATTCGTCCGTAAAAAGAACGTTACTTACAAAATTTAGGTTATTATTTGATTTCTCCATTGCGTCTTCACAAAATTACATTCGCCTTATTTGATCGGCGGGGTAGATTTCTTGAGTTTTTGACAATTTATTAGGAACGATATCCGTTTTGCTTCAAAATTTTTAATACAGTGTGGTGCAAATTGACCTGATCAGCAATCTGTCTGGAAGACTAGCACGAATTCTCTTCTACAACAGCACAAATTCTTAATTCGTCAGGTTCCTGTTCCTCAGTTTTAGGTTGAGGCGTTTTTTTTTTGTGGTTTTTAGAAGACAAACATCCTTTTTTTCTCAAAATTCTACACAATTCGGTGTATTGTAGTAGTGCCTGAGATGGGACTATTTGGAAAAGCAACTGCAAATAAATCTCTTGTTTGACGTACTGTACTGCCGCTGTAGATCCATTTAATAACCTGTATTTTCTCATCGAACTCATATGTATTCATTGTAACAAAAATAGATTTGACAACAAAATAAACTGACAGCGCCCTTATTTAAAAAAAAGATATCAAAGTGCATATATGCGTTTACACTATAGTGTAAACGCATGCCGTCGTGCATGTCCCTATGTTCCTAGCAGCCACCACCAACCTATACTGCTTACTTTTCGTTAAATTTCACGGGACTCCAGTGCTGCAGCGACAATCAGAAAGTTAAATTGTCAAACCTCTAAAAAAGTAAATTAAAAATAATCTCGATTCTCCAAACAAAAGAAGAAGATTAAGCTAAACCAAACATCATCAGTTTTAGGGTTCTTCCTGGGTTGCATATTGTTTTATCAAAACAAGTAATCAGAACCATATATCATCTTCATTTTAATTAAAACTACAAAAAAACATATTCAATTGCTGAAATAACATGTTCAGCGTAAATTTCATTTAAACCAGAATCCATGCGCTAGAATTTTTCTTCAAAATAAAAAATTGTGTGGATCACGTTCCATTCTACGCAAGCCCAAGACGAATTACATTCCGAATTCCAAATTACAACGTACTCGAGTTTTTAAAATACACGATATTTCAGAGAATGAAATGCATAAACACAATAAACACAAAAAGCTATTGCAATCAATTGAAACATTTAAATTTAACTTCTAGTTATCTAAACAACGCCTTACTTAACCTAATTTTTTTTGTTATTATATTCAGAAAAAAGTTTTATACTTATGCAAAATTATGAAATTAATAGCAATCGTTTCAACATATTGTATAGCGAAAGGTCAAACATAAGAGCGAGCATAAAAATTAATACTGACTAATGATCGATAACCAATTGTTGATACTAATGGAAATAAAATAGATGGATAGATAGATACAGAGATATATCTTAAGAAATCAAGATTGATTTAGGTTAGATCCTTTAGGTGTCAATTTCTGCTCCTGTGCACCTTTCTTGCGTACCCGTGAGCTTCAAAAAAACCAGTTCTCATATATTAATAATAATGACGAGTGCCACTGTGGAAGAACAAAAAATTTCATTAAATTTCTTTAATACAACAGCGTTGAAGACTTTAATTTTTTTGTCGTCTCTTAACTAATTTGACTTATTTGTTCCTAATTAATTGTGGCACTTCCAAACTGACAGTATAATTAAATGAAATTACAAAACCGTACGGTACATGTTCTAAATTTTTTTAAGGCAGAAAATTAATTTTAGTGATAATAAGACATTACATGACAATCTAGAAATTCTCTTATCTACTAGCTCGCTTTTTCGTCTTTGCGAAAATATAGCCCGCTTTCCTATTACTAAAATAATCCAGTTAAGGCAGTAATTTATAATTATACGAAGTTTCCGTAAATAATACTAAATACATAGGTGCGAATTCTATTCGACATTTGACTTTTTTTTATCCTGTAACTGTCGAGTTTTTGGTTGAGGTTATGTATTTAAAACTGAATGCAAAGTGTTAAATTGGCAATCCACAATATCCTATTTAAACAACAATTCGAAAACACCTTAGTGAGTATGAAACGAACGGCAAACGCTTTTCATATGCATAAACCATCTGCGTCGCCAGATTTGAAATTAGAACTAAGAAAAGTGTAATATTACTCGTAAGCGTGTAATTTAATACAGTGCCTTTTGCAATAAAACAAAATTATTTAACCATTCAACCTATTTCTGTATGTACTTACATTTTATAAACGTTTAGTATTTTTATTAATTTAATTTATAGAATTAAAGTACTTTCTACTCTAATAAATCGTCGTTCATTCAGCGGCGGAGTTTTAATTTTACTACACCTTTCATTAAAGCTTGATTACTATGTTTGTTGAGCGTTATAATTCACATTTCTGTAATATGAAAACATGCTATTGTTATCATTAATTATTTATTTGATTTTCATTTAAGAGAAATTGGTTTAAAGGAAGCTAATTACAAAAGTTCAATAATGTTAACACAACTCAATATTTTAAATATTTAAATTTAAATTTTACCTATTGATAAAATTATCTTGTAAACAATTTGCTTAAATAATATCTAATTTAGATCTATTTGAGGCGGCCGTGTGTTAGAGATTAGCGCGTTAGACTTCTACGCTGAAGATCCTGGGTTCAATTCCTAGTACAGGAACATCAGATTTTTAACGACCGTTCTTTCTCCCAAGGCAATGGCAAACCAGCGAGGTATCCTGCCTACTAAATCTTCTCTGGAGTAGAAATGTTTACACTTCCCGTGGTTCAGGTTAAGCTGTAGGTCCTCTATGTCTGTGGCACTTTGAAGCGCAACACAGGCATAGGAGAGAAGATCGCTACGTCTTGTAAGAGATAAAGCACTCGAAGAGAGAGAAGATGTATTTACCACAAAAACATGTCTGCAACAGTTACAGATCGAAACTGTTTCAATGAACTTGTCTTTGCAGATTTAGTATTCTTGTTACGGGCCAATCGAGCCTTTTCGACGACCCGTAAACAGCTTGATGGAAAAGGGCCTACAGCTTAGCTCAGAGGAGTAGGGGGAGTTCGTGAAAATCGCTTATTTTTTTTTATTATATATAGTACAAATTTACAAGCTGCTCCAAGGAGCTATAAGTAAATGGGCCGAGTGCTAAACATTGATAGGAGAAGCTGTCCAACGACAGCACTCCAGTGAGTAATAACACAAATTATTATGGGAGAAAATCTTTAGTTGTGTACAGAGTGGGTCAAAATTAGTGGACGCCACCTTCCAAATACAGCTGATTGTAGGTCCTCGTGGAAGGCCGAGAAGCTAACAGCTTGCGGGAACGGAACTTACCGTGATTGTGCCTCCTCCTATATATTTAAAGCTTACAAAATTCTTACACCAGCAGTACAAAAGACACAATAAGAGGCAGTAAACTTTAAAACATATATAATGAAATGGTTAAAATATGACAATACAATAAAATGGCAGGTTATAACGCAAAAAGTTTGAATTACAGAATTTTAATTCTTGAACGTTCAGAGAAAGGACTTGCCGCCACTGGTGCAACGGGATTTGCCTTCTGCATTCAGCTACGAAACACCAGTGACGCTGAAGTTCAAAAAATAGAATATAATCTGGTAGTTTTATTATAACACAACTTAACAACACATATGGCTACTGAAGGTCATTTTTTCTTGTAATTACATGAAGTTAAATTTGAAGTCTGCAAGTTGACGCGAGCAAAAAAGGTTTCTTTGTCACAACACAAAACTGGGAGTTTTTATCTTGAATTCCGGTGGATGGCTTAAAGCGAGGCAGGCACAATATGGCGGCAATTTCCAAAAAAAAGGGAAAGGAAGACAACGTTCTTCGGAGCAGCGTGGGAACGAGGGATAGCTGGTACGTCCCTGTAGAGGGCCAAGTTGCTTCCAACTAGGTCAGTTAACGTGGAGACAGAAGCGAGACTTTTTCGGACGACGGGAACGAACCAAATTCCAGCAAAACACTTGCACGATTTCCTTTTTTTTTCTTTTCACATCACAAAGATCCGAACTGAATTCTACAGGAGCAACTAACTTTAATTGTCCAACACCAAAGCGAACATTCTGTTATTAATTATTTATCCGACTTTAAGTCGATTTGATTATGCTCTACAGCAAACAGTAATTCGGTAAATGAACAGAAGCGCCACGAAGGGAAAAGAAACTATATTCGAAGTTACGTCCGTCTGTCTTAAAGGTCTAGCTTCGACATTCATTACGGCCCCCGTACGGGCGACCAGAGCCATCAGATATGTAAAATTGACTGCCTTAAAAATGCAATGGGAATTTCTACTCTCCAAAAACATTGCACCATATTTTGAAATGTTACGCAAAAGTTCTAGAATAAAAACGGACATGTGGAACTGCCAAGATCAACACTTCCGAATTTGGTCGGCAGAAAATCAGCCCACAAAGAGAACGTTCAAGGGATTAACGGAACTGGCCTTTCATAACTCAATTTTCAAGACAAAACAAAATAGCGAAAATGGTAACCCAAAATAAGACTTTAATTAAAATATATTATATTAATTCTGACGAAGCGGCAAACAAATTAAGAAATTAATTCATATAAAGCGACACATTTGAAAATAACATAGCATTCTCTTTCTTCCTCTTTCACTTTTACCTTTTTGCCTAAACGGTGTCGGGTGCTTCGATCAATTTCCTGTAGTCTGTCAATCTGTTTAATTCCCCATAGTTTTTCCTTTCCTCCCTGCCATATCTTGGATTTTATCTGTCCACATTCTCCTTGGTCTACCGCTTGGTCGTCTGCCTTCCGTTCCTGCTTCTAGTATTCGTCTTGGGATTCAGTGTTCAGCCATTCTTTTTGTATGCCCATACCATTTTAGCTGTTTATTTTCTATTGGTATTTGTTGCAATTGGTCTCTAAAAGTTGCATTTCTTATTCTATCTCTTCTCGTTTTTCCAGATACTTTCCTTATGTACTTCATTTCCCCCATAGTTATTTTGGATTTGTGTTTGTCCAGCATGGTCCAGCTTACTGCCCCATAGGTCAAAATTGAGGTATAATGCTGTTTTGTATATGTGTAGCTTTGTTTCTGTCTTTATTTCTCTTTTTCCAATTATACTTCTGTTTAGAGCGTAGTATAGTTGGCTAGCTTTGTTCACCCTATTTAATATTTCGCTTTCTATTCTTCCATCGTTTGATATTACTGTTCCTAAGTACTCATATCTTTGTGTTTCTTCTATGTCTATGTTGTCTATTTTAATTCTTTGTGCTGGTTGGTGCTCTTATTTCGATATGTGGATTGTTTTTGTGTTGCCGATGTTGTTTTTTAATCCAACTGCTTCTATTTCCTCTTTCCACACGTTCACTGCTGCCTGTAATTGTTCTCTACGTCATGCCAGGGCCACAATATCGTCTGCGTAGACCATGTTTTGGATTTCTACCGCCTTCATGTTCCAATTGCCTATCTTTAGCTTCCTGGTTCTCTGCTTACAGTTTTTAATCACCGTGTTCATAACCAGGATGAATAGCAGTGGACTCGGACTATCTATTTTATTTCACTTACTATTATGTTGCAGTTTTCAATCACATGTACGCACTCACCCTATTAGAATCTACTACTCTTAATTTGTTTATTGTTTTTTGTCTTATTTCTTTGAAATTCATATTTATATTATAATTATAATAGTAAAGTCATTTTCAACATTTTACATGTCATTTTCAAAAGCGTTTAATACTCTAAATCCATAGATAAAGATAGATAGAAGGGACTTTGGGGACCGCGGTAGAGTAATGGCCTCAGCGCTTGGCTTCGGAATTATTCTACCAAAGTCGCTCAGGTTCGAATCCTGAGCACTGCACTTTCCCAGGGAGTTTGTGGTGTCTGGGGCATGGGGTTTTTCAAGGGTGGAGCATGTTAGACCTGTGAATAGCACGAAATGTGCTGAGTAGGGATAAGCTGGCAAAGGCAACTCCACGATTCTTAAAAAAAAAAAAAAAGAAGGGATTCTAATCCACAAATTACTAACTCTTAGAGTTAGTGATTTGTGCTCTAACCGTTTCGTTCGAAAAACCGTATTAGCAACACCTTATCGGCTTGGGAAGTATTAAAGTTTGTTTACATATAGCCGTCAGATGGCGTTTTATTAAAATCACGGGAAAATACATTATTTTAAATTTATGCTATTCAAGTTTTGCTTTGTTGGAACTCACCTTAATTAATATAAAGAACAATTATTGTATACGTTAATTAATTGAGTTTTGATGACTTTCTTGATATAATAAGGTAGGCTGTTCCGTCGATTAAACAATCCAGGAAAAATAGAAGAACATTTTCTTTAAGATACTTTATTATGAGACTAGTCTAGAAAAGCTGACTTACATCACAAATCTTTGACTACATGAAAAGTTTTAACTTACATTAGTTAGCTATTTTGAGATGTGTAATAATATAATTCAATCTGGGAAGGCAAGCCTGTGTTGCAAAGTTGCACTTCACAGTACGTTTTCAAGCTAAAAAAAAGTTTAAATTCATACAAATTAACAAGGAGAACTACCGAAAAATCACATTAACGAAACAGAAACCAATTTAATAAATTCACGGATACAAGAATTGCGAAAATTGTCCAGAGATATTCTTTGAATATGCGCACTTGTCAGTTTGACATTTCAAACTTGTGTTATGATAAATGCCATACAGTTCATCAGCTACTCCTGCGCCTCTGCCGGCTTGGGAAGTACGAAAAACATTGTCTTAGTGCGCCAATCCCAGTGTCCTTTCCATCCCGTAGGATTATATTGTGTATGTGTAAACCTTTGTAGCTAGGGTCACAGCACACTGGATTTTGGTTTCGGGCTTGGCTCTTATCTATTCCAAAACTTCCAATAGCTGGGAATTTATGGGCCCAATTAGCTCATTCTTTAAAGGTGTGTCTGTTGAAGTATGTTTGTGAATTAGATAGGCCTCAAGTATATCCAATTTACCTTTTTCATCACAGATGTGTGAAAATGTTATTATATCTATTATTTGATGTCAATCTATGATTCTGTTGTCTAATAAGTGTTCAGCGTAGTTAGATTTTTCTGGGTGTTTGTATTTGTATGAGCGTATGTGTTCATTGTATCTGGTATCTACAGTTCTAATTGTTTGTCCTATGTATACAGAATTACACTGTGAACAGTTTAATTTGTAAATACCTGATTTTCATAAATCGTTAGTTCTATCTTTTATGTTGAATAAGATAAATGTTTTTTGTTGTTTTATAAATTACATTATCTGTACTTGTTCTGATTATAACTTTACCAATTTTCTCCGATACGTCACCGAAATATGGAATTGAAATATATTTAACGTTTTCAGAGTAGTCTTTCGAATATATTCTTTGAATTGCTAATTTATAATCTTTCTTTTTAATTGGCGTGTCGGTCAGTTTTGTATTGCAGCCATTACTGTGTGCAATTTGTTTAATAATCGAAATCTCTTTGGTGTAATCATTGTTATTTAGAGGAACTGATAGACCTATATGTATCAATGATCTATAGGCTGCTAATTTATGTGTTGTATGGTGAAATGAGTCCTGTGGTATTGTGATATCTGTTTGTATAGGTTTTCTATAGAGTATTCGAGTTTGCTTTTAGAAGTAATTTTTATGTTTAAATCTAAATAACTAATACATCTGTTTTGTTATTTTTCTCATGTAAAGTTTATATTTGAGTACAGATTATTAATAAAAGTTAAGAAATCACCAATAAACTCAAATGAACTATAAAACATGCTAAAATATCATCAACGTAACGGGATCAAAATAAAATTTTCAAAGATTGATTTGATTGAAAAATTCAATCATCTAAATGTTCCATAAATATATTAGCCAAAAGTGTGCAATTGGACTTAACATTGGAAAACCGTCTTTCTGAAGATAAATTTGATAATTCAAAATAATGTAAGTAGTTTTGATTAATTCAATCTTAGAATAATTGAATTAACTAATTTCGTTTTATTAATTCAACATTTTAGTTCATCATCATCATCATCATCTGACATGGAGCCGGGGGTCTAAAAATATTACTGGAAAAAGGAATACACTTGCATATCCGTTAGATTCTCAAAATCTTGTTTGCATTGCATTCTAAAAAGCTGAAATGTACGTTTGGTACATGTTTCTAAAATGTCGAAATATGAAACAACTAGCATTGTGGAAATACAGAATTTTCTAATGTTCTAGATTTTCTACGGTTTATAAATCTTTATCAACAGTTTCCCAATCGGGGTGGCAACCGTAGGACCTTAATGCTAAAAGCATTCTCTGGAATTTCTGTCGTTCGGATTCGACGTTAAACTGTAGGTCCCCCGTATTTACCTTAGCGCTCAGGAGAAACACGTGCCTGAGAAACGAGAAAGATTGTTGATGATGAATGAATGATAAATAATTATCTGTATCATCAGCAAATCGTAAAACCTATTATTAAGTTCGCATTCGATTGTTTAGCAAAACCGAAGTTTCGTCGTAAGAAAATTTAGATTTTCCTTAAAGTATCTTTGCAGAAACAAGTTTCATAGTTATCAATCCTTAAACTAGTAGTTGTTAGGTATTTCTTTCGAATATTGCGAACTGCAACCAGGAATTTGTATTATCTCTACGATTTCCTCGTGAGTCTCGTTAAAAATATTCGGAAGACAAAAAAAATAACGCGAAACCGGAGAAGATAAGACTGAAAGCAAGACATAAAACTCGTTTAAATTTCTTCGGAATTTTTTGCTTAGCATTTGCGTGGTAAGGTGATAAGTTATAATTTGCCAGTAATGTATGTAAATGTACCAACAAGTTCATTAAGCAAAGTTACAATACCGAACGCTGCAGGCAGATCGAGGGCAGTACGGAAAAATGAGTTCTAGGTAAACGTAAATTTTGATTTTAGCAACTATCAGCAGCAATTATCCCGATATCAGTACAACTCCTACCCTTATTACCTTTCTCTATAGTCAAACTCGATCATACGCACTTGAAAGTGGACCAGGCAAATCTTTGTCAACCGCGACTATCAGTGAAAGTCACTTCGGAAAAGGCAACCGAATTGGCCGGATGTACTGGACACAGGCTATCAGATCTGGACCAATGGTCTTACTATAAAAGCGGGCAGCATCTCAAAACGCGCCAGTAGTTTAGTTTAAACTTATGCGACTTTTTGGTCGCTCGCATGCACACAATGGCCAAACATTTGGTAAGTTGGTGTGAGTAAATAAAGTGAATGGGCTAAGACATGACGCAGTGAAGTGATCAGTTTTTCAGTGACTTTTACTACGCATTTACCTACCTATTAGTGAATCGTTATTTTTTTATCTACGCGGCTGTAACAGCTTTTACGTAACCGAAATATTAAAAGGAAGAGACGTCTTACATTAACAAAAAAAAATTATTTTTATTGTCATTTTTTACCTGCAAATCTAAAAGTAATAAAATCGTCAACTTTGCTAATTGAAAAAAAAACGAATAAAACGAGTAATCTTTTAAACTAAAATTTCAATCATCTTTTCAACATTTTTATAAGATTGTCAAATGTAGTTATAAAAATACAGACGTTAAAAATATATCCCCTCCACCATATGTCAAATTTTTAAATTGGGTCTTACATAACGTCGGCTTACTTTTTACTATAACGGCGTCAAGAATCCAACAATTATGTGCCTTGAATACTCAAATTTTTAAACTCTTAAATAGAAAAGCCTCTTGCGAAATAAAGTTCCCGAAATATTAATAATTAAAGAAATATTGAATACCGCTTGGCGTTGGTATTCAGTATTAGCAATACATTTAGGCTAAAGTTAAATAAATATTTATGAACAATATACAAATGGCAAAAGCAATTGAAATAATCTATAAGGATTTCACAGAACTTCCAGCTGTCGCGGGCTTCTTCCCACGCGTTGGTGTTAAGCGTTAACAGCATATATAGCCCAGCATTTAATAAATGTAATATGTAACAAATTTAAGAAATGTTGTCTGATTTTTGGGGAATTTAAATGAAACTGAAATTACTTCCTTTATTATAATAAAGCATTTAAAAGAATTTATTTTAAAAATGTCATTATAGTACATGCTAATTATTGACTTTACGGTGCCTCGGATAATAGTCATCAATATTTAGACTTTTAAGTTTCTTGTATACAAGCAAAAAGTCACACTTTGTTGAACATTTATTAGACAAATTAATTTCACAACCCAAAGAATCTAAACCGACATTAGCAGGAAATGAATAGGAATATTCTAACCATAACCACGCGACTATTTTTAAGAAAATCTTCTACGCGTTTAAGTACGTCTTAATTAAGTACTTTTGTAATCGTATAGCATATTGTAAAACTAAATGGTCAAAAACGGTCCATTTTGCGTAGGTACCATTCAATTTAAAACGATAATCTAAATTTCCAAACAACATTCTTAAAATCTAATTTTTTATGAATATTAGTTATTATAGATCTTTATTTTATGTTGGTCTGTTTCTGCTGTTAAACCTTAACGTTGACGATAATAAATAACTATAGTTAGAAATTTCCTCAAATACTTTACCAGCATCCTTTATCACTATTATTATCGCACCCATAATTTTTCTTTTCTTTGCAGATTACCATATGCCTTCTTGCTAACATTTTAGCAGCAAGGGCATTGGAAGACCCCGACCTGATTCGGAACTGTGGAGATGCCAAAGCACTGGCATTGGGACTGGCGCCTTCAGGGGGCTATGCTGGGTATGGAGGTTACGCTGCAGCACCAGCAGCATCCGCGGGAATAGTATACGCAGCCCCTAAACAAGTTGCAACCTTAGCTTCCTACGCTTCTCCTTCTACTTCTAGCTACTCTGCTGGAGGGTACTCCTCAGGGGGATACTCTTCCTATTCATCTGCTGCTTCCGCGGGTTATTCCAGCGGGGCATCTTACTCTTCTCTGGCTGCCGTTCCTGTATCCTATAAAGTAGCAGCCGCACCAGCTATAGTTTCTGCTCCTGCTTATGCATCTTATTCATCTGGAGCATCTCAAGGTGCTGCCCTCCAGTCTTCCTATGCCGGTTTTGGTGGCCTTAGTGCAGGTCATTCTGGAGCTTCGTTGGCCTACGCAACTCCTGTCGTATCGAAAGTAGCCGTTGCCGCCCCTGTAGTATCGTCTGGTTATTTATCATCCGGTTTAGGACAATCTTCTTATTCTGCTGCTGGTTCCTATGGGTCTCTGGCCCTTGGAGGTCATTCTGGAGCTTCCTTAGCCTACGCCGCTCCTTATATCTCTAAGGTGGCCGTAGCTGCCCCCGTAATATCTTCTGGCTCCTTATCATCTGGTTTAAGTCAATCCTCTTATTCCGGCGAAGGTTCCTACGGATCCATCGCTTTTGGTGGTGGTCATTCTGGAGCTTCCTTAGCCTATGCCGCCCCTATTGTATCTAAAGTTGCTGTAACTGCTCCTGTAGTATCTAAAGTGGCCGTAGCCGCCCCTGTAATATCTTCCGGTTACTTATCATCCGGTTTAGGTCAGTCTTCATATTCTGCCAGAGGTTCGTATGGATCTCTTGGTCTTGGTGGAGGTTATTCTGGTGCTTCCTTAGGCTATGCCGCCCCTATTGTATCTAAAGTTGCTGTAGCTACTCCTGTAGTATCTAAAGTGGCCGTGGCCGCCCCTGTAATATCCTCCGGTTACTTATCATCCGGTTTAGGCCAGTCCTCTTATTCTGCCGGAGGTTCCTATGGATCTGTTGGTCTTGGTGGAGGTTACTCTGGAGCTTCTTTAACCTACGCGGCCCCTGTTGTGTCTAAAGTTGCAGTTGCCGCTCCTGTGGTATCTAAAGTTCTAGCAGCCGGCCCTATTGTATCTTCCAATTATCTCTCTACTGGGTTAGATCATTCGTCATATTCCACCGGTGGTTCTTACTCCTCAGGTGCTTCATATGCTTCCCTTGCTGCCCCTGCTGTAGCAGTAGCCCCCGCTATTAAAGTAGCAGCCGCCCCTGGACTATCCTCTGGATACTTGTCAAGTGGTTTGGGTCAATCTTCCTACTCTTCCGGTGGTGCTTATTCCTCTGGTGGCTCTTATTCCTCCGGCGGTTCTTATTCCTCCGGCGGTTCATATTCTTCCGGTGGATCATCCTACGGCTCTCTATCTGCTCCTATTGCTATTGCTGCCCCCGCATTAAAATATTCAGCAGGACCAGCAGTTTCAACGGCTTTAGTGAGCGGTCCCGTTGCTCCCGTCCATGCTGGTTATGTAAGCTCGGGGCCGGTTGTTAAGGCACCTGCTGCTGCCATCGTCAAGCCCATAGCCGTTAAGCAGGACGGGTACTATGTAAGTATACCCAGAAAAATTACGTAAAAAATTATGACACGCCATGCCGTGTGAACGGTAAACACGTTTAAGATATCTGCACGAGTTCCTCACGTTCAATGTGGACCAGACGTTCTTTATTTGTTGTTATGAGTTTGCCAGTCAATTTAAATGTTAATGGTACTGATTACAAACGCTCTGGCTACCTGATTTTAATTCGGGAGCAACTGAGAGTTAGCGGGGGTATCATTAGCGTAGTGCAACGAAAGTACCGAGATTGAATTTGCAATTCGAGGAACCGTTAAGAGAATTATACAATATTCGTAAATTGGTGCCGTCAATGAACAAGACGCGAGAATGAGGAAGTGTATGAACCTGTTCTCTTTCGTGCCGGGCCAAATTATTCATGGGCATACATATAATCAGTTCTAGAAATCACCCGCACTATATGATGGCATAAATCTATAATTTCATTTCATGACATTTCCGCTGAGGCGATATAAAATCAATCATAATGATTTGAATAATTTTATCTACTCTGTAACTGGTAGTTTCAACAAATGTACAACGTAACCTATAGGCATTTTAAATTTAACTAAATCCTTTACGTATTTGTAACTTTCCCGAAAACTGTCTCATTAGATATAGTTATTTTGTAGAACCAATGATTTACCTTAGTAACAGAAAGAAGCTTTCGTAAAAGGAATCCTTAATATCACCGTGTAAAACCATAATTATATAACAAAACTGTTTCTGCTAGAGCAATAAAAGAGTGTAAATATTACTCAACAAAACTAGATCTTTGATTAAATTTATTACTAAATGGTGTTGCTATAATAACGATACAATCTCTTTATTATGTTTCAGCATATAATAATAATGTTAACATATTAATGACTTTCTCGGTGATACTAATCGCTTTAAATTATCATAAATATTAATACAAACTATTTATTAACAATAAACAGTTATCTATGAAACCCTCAGTAAAATAACGAAAGGTAACAGGACAATAATAAATTATTCTATTGTTGATACCATATCGTCTAATTTATAAATGAAATTATCATATTACTTGAAATACCAATATGATACCTATTGAATTGTATTATCCACAATCGTCTTGTTCTTATGACTTGTTTT
>JABXWE010007540.1:0-46852 GCA_014611495.1 Limonius californicus
ATTTATTAATATATCAATGGTAGTTTTGTACACTTCCACTTCAAATAATTTTTCAGCATCGGTTAATCGTTCATCAGTAGCTAGTTCATCATAAAATCGTTTTGCTTTTCTCTTTCTTTTTTCTTCAAACTTCGAACGTATACCCCAAGAATTTGCTAGGACCACAGCCTTTTCTTTTAATTCAGGAAATGTTTCCCTCATGTCACTTATGGCTTTCAAAGTGGAATTTAACAACTTAGTGGCGGCTTCTAGATCCATGTCAGATGTCTGTAAACATTTTGATGTTAAATTTAGATTTTCCAAAATGTCTGTTTCAAAAACTAGCATAACAATACACTCGATTTTTTCCATCTTTTTCTTTATTGCAATGGCCTCCTCTCTTTCTTCTCGTTTTTTACTCAACAATGATACATTGGACAAAACCTTCAAAACTAAAACAAAATTATATCTGATAGCAGCAATGGATTCATACCGTGAAGACCACCTTGTACAACAAAGGCGTTTTAAAGTAATTTGAACATTTTCAGTATTCGCCACTTTTAAGTCGTTCCACCTTTTTATGCTATATCCGAAAAACGTGTATATTTTTTGACATAAATCATAAAACTCTTTGATCATTGCCACATTACTACAAGCATCGTTTAAAACTAAATTTAAATTTTGAGCTGCACAGTGGATATAGTCCGCCGTTGATTCCTTTTCTTTGATCAATTTTTGTAGTCCTGAATAAATTCCGCTCATGTTCGCTGCTCCGTCATATCCCTGTCCGCGACACTTTCGTAAGTCAATATCCATTTCATCCATGTTTTCCAAAATTGATTTTTCTAGACCTTTTGAAGTTTGGTCTGTAATTTCTTTAAATCCTATAAACGATTCCAAAATTTTTATATGTTTGGTTTGGTTATTTTCATCAGTTTCAATTTTAACATATCTGATTATTTGGCTTAATTGATCAATTTTCGACACGTCTTGCGTAGTATCTGTAATTATGGAAAAGAAAGAAGCTTCCCTGATATTCCTTAAAATGTTTGATTTCAGTTGTGACGAAACTGTGTGAATTATTTCATTTTGTATCTTTGGACTAAGGTATTTGTTTTTCCCTCTGTCATTGGATAAGTGTGACTGCAACACTGGATCATACTTAGCCAACAATTCCACAATGGACAAAAAATTTCCCTTTTGGATCGACTCTTTGTTTTCCCGATGCCCCCGAAACGCCAAATCACAAACGGCCAAAGTCATTATAACATCTATAATTCTTGTTAAAATGTCTCTCCATTTTTTAACTTCATCGTTAAACTCGACTAAACTTTCAATGGTCTCACCTCGCTTCCAACTATCGTATGTACGGCAAGCCTGCAGGTGTACCATGGAAATTTCATGATCTTTAATTTTTTTAGAAATGCCTTGCCAGTCGTCCAAACCTTTGCACCACGAATCTTTGAAATTTTTATTACTTCTATCAGCAAAAAGCCAACAAGCTTCACAATAAGCAACATTTAATCGTGGCGAATAGCACAACCACATCCGTTCCATAGCATTGCCAGTTTTCGCAGTAACCGTGTAATATGAAGTAGAAAATGATCTTCCTTTGGGATCTTTTTTAAAATTTTCCTGGGGTTTGCAAGGACCTATTTTTAAAATTTTTAATTTAAGTTCACTGTCAATTGCTGTATTTTTGTAAAAAGCCATATCGGACGAAAACGAATCACTTTCACGACTTTTTCTTTGCTCAACGTTTTCGATCGCAGTTAGACCTTTCACATGTTCCAACTCCACGTTACTAACACTTGCAGTTTCAGAAAAACTATCACTAGATGTAGAAGCAGCAACATTAAAAAAACTACTTATTTTAGTTAATTTTGACCGCTTCTCTTCCTTTTCCTTAATTAATCTCCTTTTTTGAGCGCCGCTTAATGATTTGGATGGATTCATTTTGAATACGTTTAACGTAATAATTAATTCAATCCTACCACACCGGTAAAGAACGCGATACTGAACAAAGCATATTTTGCCTATTATTTTGCTGAATTCGTATCTGGGGTTACCTTTTATGTAGAATAGTTTGTTTTGTATAGCCCGTTATCAGCGCCGAGCACATAACTTAAGAATGTATAACCATTCGGTTTATAATTTATAGCTAGCTCGTAGACTTAACAGCTATAATTCAAATAAAGTGCGTTATTTCTAAAATTCTTACGCTCTAATATGTATGTATCTACTTTACATTGTTTTGACTATAAAACCAGTTTAGTAAATTGCTTGAGCACATTAGGCATTATATTATCATTATGTATTACCAACATTTAAAAATTTCGTACAATAAGACTGCAACTATTTTTCAATTTTTTAAATGTGTTTATGTTTCTGGTAGATACCTACTGTAATAATTGATCTGGGCCCCTAAACCGTTCGGGCCCCCCCGCGGTGCGGGGGTTGCGGGGGTGGTTGTTACGCCACTGATTTTATGATGGTATATCAGCAGTAGAAGAACTACTTTTCTGCAAACAAATATAACTCAAAGCAACAGCACTTGCATTATTTGCTATCTTAAATGATTTTGTAAATGAGGCAAACATATAGTGGAAAAATTGCGTCGGAACTCGTACAATGTCTGGAAAATTCCAAAGTATACAAGCACTTGTGAAACTAAAAGCTTGAAGGTCAGTCCCCAAAAGACCACCATAGTACCCTTTACGAGAAGGAGGAATCTAGGCGGATTTTGTCCCCTCCCTCTTGCCGGTCAAGCAATCAATTTAACGGGCGAGGTAAAATACTTGGGGGTAACTCTGGACTCCAAGCTTACCTGGAGCCAACACATTGAGAAAGTTATAAGGAAAGCGGAGATTACCCTTGCGCTAGTCAGACGCACTTATAACAAATCGTGGGGTTTAAGACCAAGCATGGTGCACTGGCTGTACACCAGAGTGGTCAGACCTGCGATAACTTATGCAGCCTTGTTGTGGTGGCCCAAGGTTAACAGGAAACAGCAAAACTAAGAATAGGCAAGATTCAAAGGCTTGCCTGTCTAGGAATTACGGGGGCAATGAGAACTACGCCCACCGCTGCAATGGAAACTCTCCTTGACTTCCCCCCCCCCTTCACCTGGTGATTAGGGGGGAGGCTAGGCTGGGACTATATAGATTGCAGAGTGCACAGTTCAATCTACGAGCAGATACTGAACACACGAGGTTAATTGACAGCACTGGAGGTCCCATGCTTGACATGAGAACGGACCATATGCCGTCAAAACACCTAACAGACACACTCTTTGAGGTCACAATTCAGAATCGAACAGTCTGAATATCTCCTGGGCCGGACTTTCCTCCTGGAAGCCTAATCTGGTACACAGACGGCTCAAAAACCGAGAAGGGAACTGGTGCAGGCATACACGGTGTAACGCCAAGGCAAAGTTACAGCTTTGCACTTGGCAGGTACACCTCCATTTTTCAAACGGAAATATAGGTACGCGATTCTTCAATGTGCGCGGGAAAACAAAAAGGCCTACGTAGGTAGGCGTATCTACATCCTATCGGACAGCCAGGCGGCCCTAAAAGCACTTTCAAGCTCCAAGGCCTCATCCAGACTGGTCTGGGAATGCTACGAAGTACTCAACGACCTGGCAGGACAGAACACCATGAGGCTGCTCTGGGTGCCGGGCCACTGTGCGATAGTAGGAAACGAAAAAGCAGATGAACTCGCAAGGCAGGGCTCTGCAGGGCCGTTTTACGGGCCTGAACCTGCACTGGGGGTATCAAGATATGCAATCCGTAGCGTAATCAGCGACTGGATTTGCAACCAGCACAAAACCTATTGGCTAGCCAGACCAGGGTTAACCCATAGCAAGGAATTCATTAAAGGACCTTGCAGGCATAAAGCAATAGAACTGCTTAAGCTAAGCAGGACGCAGCTAAAAATCCTTACGGGCCTCCTAACAGGGCACATGGCTGTCAAGGATTACCTGATCAGGATCAAGAAATTTGATGGTGACCTACATGCAGACTCTGCAGTGAGGCACCAGAAACCGCAATGCACATCCATGCAGCTGTAATGCGCTGGCTGGAAAAAGACAACGCATATTCGGGCAACCATACATGGAACCGGAGGACTTTGATACGCACCCCGTGAGTGGCCTGTACGCCTTGGTACAGGGCAGTAAGATCACGGACTGGGTGTGAGCAAACACCAGGGGGTACACAATAAGCCTTATTGGCTGAAGTGTCTCCGGAACCAAGGGTAGACGGACCCAGGGAGAGGAAAAAAAAAAATCATCGAAAATGGCGTTATTGTTTTTCAAAATATTCTCCATGAAAATCAATACACTTTTGCATGCGTGTGAACCAATTTTCGAAGCACTTTTTCCACTCCGATTGAGGTATCTCCAAAACATGCATTTTGATCGCATCAACCGCTTCTTCAGGTGTGAAAAAACGTTGACCTCGCAATTTATTTTTGATGTTCGGGAATAAAAAGAAGTCATTCGGTGCCAAATCAGGGCTATACGGCGGATGCCTCATCAAATCGACGTTTTGAGTACTCAAAAAGTCAGTAGTTCGAGCCGATGTGTGAGAGCTCGCATTGTTGTGGTGGAGAATGATCCGTCTTCAGCGGTTGGTTTTCCTTATTTCTGCGAAGACTTGTGGCAAACAAATGGTTGTGTACTATTCAGAATTGACCGTTCTACGTTGCACCAACGGTACGGTTGAGACCTATCCAGTTTTTCCGAAAAAACAGGCGACCATTTGCTTCGAAGTACTTCGAGCACGAACGACCTTTGTTGGGTTTGGCTCGCCTTGGAAGACCCATACAGTCGACTGCTGTTTACTTTCGGGCTCATACGCGTAGATCCACGATTCGTCACCTGACACAATGTCATACACATGTTTTGAAGCACCGCGGTCGAATTTTTTGAGCATTTCTTGCGACTAATTGACACGAGCTTGTTTTTGAGCGATTGTCAAATTATGTGGGATCCAACGCGAACAAATCTTTTTTACGTCCAAATGTTCATGCAATATTGAATGTGTGCTGGTTCCACTAATGTCCAAGGATACCTCAATCTCACAATAAGTCACATGACAATCTTGCAGTATCAGTTCACGCACCGCATCAATGTTTTTTGGAACAACAACCCATTTTGGACGACCTTCACGAAATTCTTCGTTGAGCGAACTACAGCCACGATTGAATTTGGTAAACCATCGATAAACACTGGTTCTTGATGGCGCTTCATCGCCAAAATCGAATTAAGTTCATCGAAGCAATGTTGTTGAGTTAATCCATGTCGTAAGTTGTAAAAAATAATCACACGAAAATGTGCACGATTTAATTCCATTTTTTAGCCGATATTAATTCTTCAAGTTACTGTAAACAACATAAATAGCGCTCGTACGTCACAACGTTCTGAGTACGTATACCGTCAAAAATGTCAAACTTTACGATAGAGACGTCAGCTGCCAGGTGGCAGCACTAGGGTTGCCCAATCCCGAAATATAAAAAGCAACCCTCGTATTTTATTGTGAGGTAAGATGGTTATCATGTGGGAAATTTTTGCAACATGTTTACGAATTAAGAGATGAAATCGCCATTTTTCTAGAAGAAAACTGACCGGAAGCCAAGATGTTTCAAAATGATTTATTTGTGATGAAATTGAGCTACTTGGTAGACATGTTCAAGAAATTAAATACCTTGAATCTTCAACTCCAAGAAGCAAACACACATATGTTGGATACGAGTGATAAAGTTAATGCTTTTTGTAGAAAACTGGAATGACGACAACTTGGTAGCAAGTTACGAGTGGGTTAGGGACCCATTTCAAAATCCTCCCGAAGGTCTCTCAACTGTCGAAGAAGAAATCTTCATACACTTCACGGCAAGTGGCAAAATCAAAAGGCAACTTAGTAATAAATTACTCTTTGAACTTTGGTATGGATGATGAGTTTTCTGCATTGAAAACAAGAATATTTTGTATTCTATTACCATTTTCAACATTCTACCTTTGTAAAACCATATTTTTTACGGTAGCTGCTTTAAAGACAAAATATAGATCTCGGCTAAATATAGAAAAAGAACTCAGAGTGTCAATTTTTTTCGATATGCTCACAACCCCCATTTAGGGTTATCACGCCCCCCTAGGAGGGTGCGGACCACATGTTGAGAATCGCTGCCGTACTGTATTCTTAATTTGGAATTCACTATACAATACCTGTTTATAGTTAAATCTGACTATAAGTGGCTTGGGTGCAACTCCTACACAAGTTATTCCATACATTTCCAACAGCTGTTTTGGCTCCAAAATGATCAACACAGATATGTTTCCATTTGTATTATCCTAGAAACCTAGACATTCAAACTACAATGGCTGAAAAAAATCAAATGAAAAGGCGGAATATTTTATTTTCTAATTGAGGATTTGTTACAAGGTATAGCTAATAATAACTAATGGTGTTACACAAAAATTTACTAACTTCAGGAATGTTTCACATACCATTATTTAAAAAATTCTGCCACCAACAGAAGTGGAGAGATCTTATAACAAATACCTTACCACACTACATCCTACCTACTCAGGGTACAATTAACAAAAGGTGCACTCTGAACCTCAATTTAAATGTTTTAATACATTTACATTTATACCATTCATCATTATTTGAAACTCCAAACACAATAATAATAAATAAAACACTCAAAATCTCATTATGCTAAAGAAATAGAACTAAAACATAACACCTAGCTTAAAGAGTTTACTAGTTAATGAGACATCGAGAGCCAAACAGTGTCAGGCAGAGATCTGAGCAAAATGAAATGCGTCATATATCTGAAACAAAGACCATACAATGCGATCCAACCAAACTTTATGTCGACTCCTTATTTCAGTGGTTCCCAAACAACTCCTTAAGAAGAACCGCTGGCATTAGGATATGGGAGAATCACACTCTGCTCATTAAATGAGTAAAATATATGTTTATTTAATTTTTTAAATTTTTGTGGTGGACTATTTAGCTTTTCTTTAGTTAACAATGATTAGTATTAGAATATTTCTCAAAAATATGTCATTTTTAACAATATATTTGAAGGATTCTTTATTTTTAAATTACTGTTTTTAACTAATTTTTTTAAGTAATATTCAACTCTTCTTTAAATAATATTGATCCCTTTAATTTTGAATTATATTATTAAAAAGATCCATCCATTACCGATGAGTATTTTAATACAATTTTTTGCTACCTGATTATGTATTTCACAAAATATTCTATTTTCATGATTTATTAAAGTTTCCTTCCTTTTTTAAAATGTAATAACTAACTAGTTTGCAACACCAGTACTTGAAAGTAATCCTGGAACAATTTTTTAAGAACAAGAAACTTCTAGCAACACAGTTTGGGAACCCTATTATTTACAATAAACAAATACTTACTACAGAATTTACTTATGAAGGAAATCCAGATGGAGGCTGCCCTGGAACCGAATACTGAGGCCTGAAATTGGCAAAGTTAGCAGCAGCTGCTGCCGCTGCAAAGTTAGGTAAATTGCCCGCATTGAAACCAGGAGGGAACTGACTCATTACTTGTGCTGTAAATAATTGCGGGTAAGTTCAAAAAGGAACAATAACTTTATCCGAACGAACCTGCAGACTGATTGGTAGATGAAGAAGTTGCAGCTAAACGTGACAAAATGCTACGTTCAGACATTTGCAAGCGCTGTGCTACCGGAGGTATGCGTGCTAATGTGGCTGGTAGCCTTGATACGTCGGACTTCATGTCGGAGAGAAGCTCCTCCAGCTGGTTCAGGACCTGCAGAAAATAATACTTGTTAAATGCATAATGATATAATGAATCTTTCAGATTTACTTTATGAAGCACTGCATTGGCGGGTTTGTTGCCCGCTAGGGACTCCTTGCTGAGGTGTTGATGGGACTCAGCCAGACACTCAACTTCAGCAAAGCGAGCGTTGAGGGACATTGCTGGATGGTTTGGATCTTGGGTCAGATTCAAATAAGCAGCTCGCCTCAATTGCTCCTCTATTACCAATGCTTGCTCCAGCAACTGTTGAAACAAATTAAAATTTAATACCATGTTGACTTACTCAAACAGTGAACTCACCTTGAATCTCCTTGCCAAGAATTTATTTTTTATTTCAAGGAAGTTCCCTTTACCGACATCCATTTTAAATGGTTCATTGATTATTGCAAAGCGGGTGTCAGCTTGGATGTCCTGCCAGCGACCGTAACCGTGAGTCACAATACCAGCCAAAAGCCAGTAATCATGTCTTCGGTGCCAGATTTCATACTCTCGCCCTGGAGTAGCTGCCTGAAATTGAATCATCAATCACAAATTACAAGATATAAGTGTTTGAGGTCAATGCTACAAATATAGTAACCAGAAATTGATGTAGAACAGGCCAAGAGATAAACATAAAGCTAAAGCTAAACATAGAATCAACGAAGAGATCAACAATGAAATAAAAGACATAAACAGAGAAACAACGAAGACGTAAAAACAGAAATAAGGAGGAAATAAATGTAGAAATACTGAAATAAACATAGAATTAACAAACAGATCATCACAGAATTAAGAAAGCGATAAAACAGAGAAACGAAGGAGAGATAAGTTCAGCAATAACGATGAAATAAACATTTTGTGTTTATAATTTTCCATTTCTTGGATAAACAGAGAAATGTTACATGAAGAGCACAACTTTGTGTTCAAAATTAGGAAATTTGGAAAGGTGGATAATGATTAAATGCGCCAACAAATCATTGTTTTGTTTTGTTGACTGTGTGTTATAGGATTCAACATCAAAAATACAAAAATTTTAAATACTTCTTTGAATTCACGTAGATTGAATACAAAAAGTTAACTCTTTTTTCTGCAAACAGACTCTATATTAATTCATCTCACCTTCTCTTCATTAAGCCAAAGTGTATGTAACTCAGTGAATCCCCCATCAGCAATATTGAACATGAATCGCCTTTTACTAGGTTCTTCAACTTCAGGAGCTTCAGGCTTTTTATCTTTGTTCTGTAAGAAAAAAATTGAGTGAGCACTAATTGTGGCTTAAAAATACAGCAATTTATTTTTCAATTTTAAAGTTCACAGTTCACACCATTAAACAATTCACTTAAAAAAAACAGACCTTTTCCTCAGGGACAATAACAACGTCATCATCTTCTTCCTTTTTCTCTTCTTTGGGTTTCTCTTCTTTCTTGTCAGGTTCATCTTCCTCTTTCTTTGGCTCTTCCTTGGGATCCTTGCTAATTTCAGGCTTCTCCTCATTTTCATCGCTCTTTTTAACTTCACCGACTTCCTCCTCTTTGGTCTCCCCTTCAGTGGACGTTTCTGATTTTACTGACCCTGTTACTTCAGGTTTAGATTCACTCTTGATTTCCGTTTCTGAAGGTTCAGTCTCCATTTTTGTTGGGACACTTTCCTCAACTTTTTCTTTAACCTCTTCCTTGAGTTCCTTGATTGCCTCTTTTGTTTCCTCACCCTACAACAAGTTTCAAAGTTAGTACAAATTAAGAAACATTACAAGGTATGGTACCTCCTTTTCTTTTTCGGGAGCCTCAGCTTGAGTAGGTGCCGGACTAGCAGCAGCACTAGTGGCCGGAGTTGCACTTGTACTTGTTGTCGTGCTCTTAGGTGTATCTGCATCTCCTGTAGTACTTGCAGCAGCATTTGCTTGATTCTTACTCGCCTCGGTCATCAAACCCTTTCGTACAACCTCTGGCATGCTGTATTCTCCATTTATGTGTTCAAACTCTTGAACCTACACCAAAGCCCAATTAATAAATCCCATAAAACAAACCTCTCCATCTGTATCATTTACCTTTTTACGAATAAGCGACATAACACCAATCCTGGTCAGGACATGTTGCCGACTGAGGCCTTCTCGTGGTACACCATCAGCAAAAGTTTCAGCATTGTCTGCTCCGGGCTCACAGAGATGGCGCATAAATAGCGACACATAGGCCTTGAAAATCTTTTCAGATTTTCCTCGTAAATCTCTTACTAACCACTGTGAATTGAAAGCATCTTGTGGAGGCATTCCTGTAAGCATAATAATTATAACAATTGGATTTCGGTGCCACAAGTAGAAACATCAAAACGTAAAGTGTGAAAATATATTCCCTAGCAGTCATAAATTCCAACAGCATTTTGTCTTAAAATATTCTGTATTATTAACCCCTTAACATACGTGCCCGTGTCAGACTCGAGGACATCTTACTGGCAATTTCGTATGGGCTGGTCTGGGACACGAGCGACCGTTATATTTACTCACTTGATTGTTCACACTATTCGACGCGGGCCATTTCTAATATTTGTATAGAAACCTGTACATAAATACTTTTTCTACTACAAAATAGATGTCACAAGCAGTATCGTATCACCGAAAAATATTACTGCTACTTATCCGTTACACTTGCAGCTGGCATTTGTCTGAATTCGTATGTTTCATGGTGTACCATACACAATTGAATTTTTAGTTTTCTTTTTTGTGATATGTCAATAAAATATTTTAAACTACTTTTGTCTTCTATATAAACTACAATGAATACCCCACTGGTAATTTTTAAATTTAAGGCCATTATAAATGTTTTATATTATACATATATTAATTGTATATAGGTATATTTAACGAATAAGCAACATATATTTCAGAAAATACAATTTATTAATTTGCCTATCCCCCTCTCCCCCAGATAAAGTACAGCTGCTACGCCACTGAAAATATTTTTTTCAATTTAATTATGTATAAATACTATATTTTCACTTTAAAAAATCTGATCATTGTTTGACCAAAATTTGCCCCCCCTCCCCAGGTTAAGTACAGCTGCTAAGCTACTGAAGATATTTTTTTTCAATTTAATTATGTATAAACACTATGCTGCAATAATGCATCAGGCATAAGTTATCGGGATATAATAAAATATTGTTTACTTAATTTAGGGATACCCTGCCTATAAAATTAAACTATCAGATGGGAATCCCCTAACTGTATACAGCCTGTTTCAGAGTAAGCGCCTTATTTTTTTTAGCCACATTATGGATACTACTTTCAAAATATTTGGCAGTAATATCTTTCAGGACATTCTCTACACGATGGTGATATCAGATTTTCAATTGGACGAATTATTTCAAAATTGCGACTTTCAACTTTTTTTTTTTAAATAGAAAGCCATCATTTTTTTTATTTTTGAGATCCTAAAAACATTCTTTTTACGATAGTATTTCGTTTTTCTTAAAAATTCATTTTTTTCCCTATCAAAAAGCAAACTAACATTTTAATCTACTTTTTGAAACTCAAAATTAAAAATTTTCATCAAATAAAAATTAGGTATTTACAAATAATGCTCGAAATGTTTTCCTTCTTTTTCAATACATAAATTGAAACGTCGTCCAATGGAGCCAATAGATCGAAGGATAATTTCCGGAGAAAGTTCGTTTATGCAAGTACGAATTCTCTCGTGCGTATTTTCAATAGTTGTTGGTTCAACGATGTACACCTGGGATTTTACATACCCCCAGCGAAAAAAGTCCAGTGGTGTCATATCAGGTGACCTAGGTGGCCAACCAACTGGTCCTCCACGACCAATCCAACGGTTCTCGTATCGATTATTTAAAAACTCCCTAACTGGAAGGGCATAATGTGCTGGAGCGCCATCTTGCTGCCACCACAAATTATTTCTGATATTTTGTGGGAGTTCATTTAGATGATTTTGAATTTCATTTTCTAATAAATTGAGGTAATTCCACACCACACGTTTAAACTCCATCGATGTTGACAACGTCGCTCACGGGTCCAGTGTGGATTTACATTATCGTAATAATGCATGTTATGTCTTACAACAACAGCATCATTTCGAAAACTTGCTTCGTCCGAAAATAAAACGTTGTTAAAAAAGTTTCCATTTTGTCCTATCTGTTGCAAACCCCACTGTGCAAAATTAATTCTTAACAGAAAATCATTTTCGGTTAATTCTTGGTTAAGAATCATTTTGAATAGGTGAAATTTATTTTTTTTTATTATCCTCTAGACCGAAGTATGCGATATTCCAACCAAATTTGCAATCTCCCTAGTACTGACATGGGGATTCTCAATAATGTGTAGCATTACCTGGTTTTCGTTGTCGCCATTGCAAGCAGGTGGGTTTGCTTCTTCTTCTTTCGCAAACTCCTTTTGCCCTTTCAGGCGTCGGATAGTGGGTCTGGTCCCCCTTTTGTCCAGTCTTTCCACGCTTTCCTGTCTTGCACTAAAATTTTCATTTCTGCTAAGGTAGTCCCTTTTGACCTTCCTATGTCCTCTATTTGATCCAACCATCTTCTTCTTGGTCTTCCTCTTCTGTTTCTGTTCGGTTTTCCCATTTCTCGTATTTTCTTTGGTAGTCCTTCGTTGTCCATCCTCAATATGTGTCCATACCAGTTTGTTTGTTTTCTTTTTATTGTTTCCATTATTGGTGGTTGTTGGATAATCTCCCTTATGTGCTCATTCCTTTCATGTTCCCATTTAGTGATTCCCGTGATCTTCCTTAGGTGTTTCATTTCTATAGCATCTATTTTCCCTTCGTGCTTTTTCTGTAATGTCCAGTTCTCCGCTGCGTATGTGATTATGGGTAGTGTAACTGTATTATGGATTTTTGTTTTAACCTCCGTGTTAATTTCCTTATGGCCTAGAATTGTTTTGTTCAGCGAATAGTATAACCTCGTTGCTTTATTTTCCCGATTGGTTAGCTCTGCTTCTATCTTGCCGTCACTGGTTAGGATGGTCCCCAGGTATTCCATTGTCGTTACTCTTTCTATTGGTGCATTTTTACATGTAAGCTCGTTATTCCCGTTTTCTTTCTGCATTTCATTTATTATCATCACTTTTGTTTTCTTTGTGTTTATTTCCATCTTCAAGTTTTCTTTCTCATTCACCCAGTTGTCTAAGAGGTCCTGCATTTTTCTTCTCGTGTCGGCTATTATAACTACATCGTCTGCATACATCATACTGTTCATTGTAATGGGTTGTAGGTTCCTGTATCCTACCACTGTGTTAAGTCCTTCTTTGGTCTTTATTGTTTTTAGTATTTTGTCCATCATGATTATGAACAGCAGTGGGCTTAGGTTATCTCCCTGCTTTATTCCTCTTTTAATCTCAAATTCTTCTGATTTGTGCCCTGCTATTTGTACTTTGCTTTTTACTTTGTTAATCGTGCTTCTTATAACTCGTATGAGCTGGTTTGGTACTTCTAGCTCCCTTAGGACCTCCCATAGTGCTTGTTTATTTACTGTATCAAATGCAGCTTTCAGATCGATGAAAGTTATGTACATCTCTTTATCCTCTTCTATTGCCTTATGTATTAGGGATCTTAATATGAAGATGTTTTCGTTTGCTTGTCTGCCTGGTCTGAATGCCGCTTGTTCTTCCTCTAGTTTATGCTCTACATATCCCCTTAGTCTCTTCTCTAGAATTCTTGTGAACAATTTATGTGTAGTTTGGGCTAGGCAGATGGCTCTGTAGTTCTCGCACTTTGATGAATCACCTTTTTTGTGTATTGGTATGATCAAATTTGTTTCCCATTCTTTTGGTATTCTTTCTTGGTTCCATTCTTCTTTGAATAGGTCCCATAGCCAATCCTTTCCTTTGCCCCCTAACCCTTTTAACATTTCCGGGGCTATCTCGTCTTCGCCACTTGCTTTCCCAATTTTTAGTTTATGGATTGCTTCCTGTATTTCTTCTTTCGTTATTTCTGGGAGATCTTTTATATTTTCGTTCTCCCTTTGCATTTCCTCAGCTGTGACTCCGAATTTTTCTTCATAAAATTCTTTCCGTGTTTCTAAAATTTCCTTAATTTCCACTTTGGGTTCGTTACGTTTATTGTATATGGCTCTCACTTCTTTTTGATTTGTTCCTCTTAACCTTTTGACAGTTGTCCAGAATTTTTTCTGGTTTACTCTGTAGTTATCATTGATTTCTTCTCCGAACTCACGCCAGCTATTCTTTTTCGCTTCTTTAATTGCGTTCTTTACTTTATTTCTCTTTTCTGTATAGTTGGCCCTATCCTCTCCTGCTTTTGTTCGAATGTATTTTGTCCATGCTTGTTTCTTTATTTTAACTAGTTCTTTTATCTCTTCATTCCACCATCTTGTTCTCTTTAGCTCTTTATTAAATTTCCTTCTCCCACATGTTTCTTCTGCTACTTTTAGAATTGTTTCTTTAAATGTTTTCCATTTTGTCTCCAGGTCCTGTTCTTGTGCTTTGTCTTTTTCTCTGTTGAAGAGTTTGTCTGTCTTTTCCTGATAGTTTCTTTGGATATCTGGTATTTTCAATTTGTGTGTTGCTATTTTACTGTATTTTATTTCCTCCGTTGGGTTTATTCTGGTTGAGATTTGTGCCACTACTAATCTATGGTTGGTACCTAATTCTGCCCCTTTCCTTGTTGCTATCTTTTGCACTACCTCGTTTAGACTACGTGTGTGCACTATATAGTCTATTAGGCTTTTTGCATTTCTTTCGTCTGCTACGAAGGTGTATATGTCTTGTTCTTCTTGCTTCCATTTTGTGTTTCCTATTATTAGGTCGTTACTTTGGCAGAATTCTATCATTTTTAGCCCATTCTTGTTGAGTGTTTGTTCTCCTTGTTTCCCCATGCATCCCAATCCTCTATTGGAATCTTTCCCACTCTTGCGTTCCAGTCCCCCATTATGATTGTTGGTTCTGTTTCCTCTTTCGCTTCGTCTATTACTTCTTGGAGTGTCCTGTAGAATCCCTCTACTTCCTCCACGCCTGTACCTTCCACTGGTCCGTAAATTTGTATTATGTTCATTATTTGTTCTAGTTTAATTACTATCCACAGGATTCTTGAGTTGATTGCTTTATATTTAAGGACGTGTCTGTGTAGTTCTTCTGTCATTAGTATTCCCACCCCTTCATTTGCTCTATTTTCTTTTTTAACCCCTGAGTAGTATAGTATGTGGTTGTTTGTAATCCTTTCTATTCCATTTCCTTTCTTCTTCGTTTCACTTATGCCTAAGATGTGGATTTTATTGGCTTCCATTTCCTCCACTAGCTCCATGTCTTTGCCGGCCAGTGTATTTATATTCCATATTCCTATTCCTATTCTCTTATCCTTTTCTTGTAAGTTCCTCCCGTATGTTATCTCATGTCCTGTTTCATAGCTTTTCGCCTTTGGTAGTTCCGTCCGTTTTTTGTTTTCTATCAGTTTTTTGAGGTGTGTTGTTGCCTGTTATTCTTTGTTATGTCCCGAATTGTTTTATTTAATTTTTCTTCTTCTGTTCCTGGTCCTCCATACCCGTGCGGAACTAGCATTGTTTGCATCCAGTTTTTCTTCTTTGGTACCGCACCTCGGGGGGAGTTTGAGCCCTCCTCATCTGTTGATCTATTTCTCTTCTTCCCTTCCTCTTTTTCTTTGTGTGGCTCTGTTGCCTGCGTTACCTCTTGTTGTTCTACTAGTTCTTCAATGTTCCATTCTTCTCCATTAATTATTAGCTTATCTCTTACGATTGAGGCTTTTAATCCCCTTTTCCAGGCCTGTTTAATGTGAGGTAATAGCCTTTTCTGTACTTCTCTTGTGTTCTTATCCAGGTCTTCTCTCACTCCTAGTTCAGTTCCTTTCAATTTGTTTGAGTTGCGTAAGATTTCCCATTTCTTTAGTTTCGTAGTAATTCCGATCTTTATTGGTCTGTTTTCGTTTCTCTTTCGTTCTCCTATTCTATTGATAAAATCTATCTCGTTTTCTGTTATTGTTATTCCCATTCTTTTCGCTATTTCGTTTAAGAATTTCTCCTTCAGAGTTTTTTTAGGTCTTCGTTGTTTTCTTCCGTGATTCCAAATATTATTAGATTTCTTTTCCTTGCTTCGCATTCCAGATTTTCTATCTTCAGTGCCTGCTGTTTTATTGTTTCCTCTAGGTTTTTTATTTTATCTGCTTGTTGATGCACATTTTTGTTTGTTTCATCTATTTTTCCTTCCATTTGTATTAATTTCCCCATGATGTCTGCTAGCGTTATTTCTTTATTATCTGCCATTTCTCTATTCCGGTTTTTTGGGATTCAGCGCTTGAAAGGCCAGGTACGGCTAGTTTAAAGATTCGCCTGAGAACCGACCCGGATCAGCTCCTCGGAGGTCGTCGTTCTCTTTCCCTTATATTTTAACTATGTTTGTTATTTCCCAGTTTCTGTAAAAATTCTGGATGCGGTCCTGTGTTATTTTAAATTGCGCGCGGTTTGTTATTGTTCCGGCCGTTTCGCTCACGCGCTCAGGCCGTCAGCTGTCGCCTCTTATCGGTGTTTGGTTTCTTCGCGATCTATTTTAGGTTTTCTATTCGCTAATCTTACCAATATCTGTTGTTTATCCTAAATCCATTCATCTGTTTTCCTTCACTGTAATCACCACTTAAATTTTATTTCCCTAACTTTTCACTTATTCGATTTTAATTGAGAGCTACTATCCACTTCGACCTTTCCTGTCACTTGCCAGGACCAGCCCTCGGGTTTGCATGTACCGGTTTCTTATAATCCACAGTTCCCGTTTCACGCGTTCTCTCCAATAATTTAGTAAATGTTCGATGTTCAGGGTGCCTTCTGTTTGGATATTTATTTCTGTACAATCTGACTGCTTCATAAGGATCTTCATCTGCTTTTCCAAATATTAGGAGCATATCAATTAACTCGTCTCTCGTATAACTTAACGGCATTTTAAAAACGTATCAATTAATTTTAAATTAACAATTATAATCTTCAATAATACAATTGTTATTAACAAGCACTGACAACTAAATTGCATTGATTGACGTTTGACTACTAGATTAAAGTTTAATTGTTTCTTTTGTGTCTACCGCTACTTGATATTGGACAAAAATAACATCGAGTGTAAAACATTCATGCGCTACTAGATTAAAATATTAGTTTGCTTTTTGATAGGGAAAGAAATGAATTTTTAAGAAAAACTAAATACTATCGTAAAAAGAATGTTTTTAGGATCTCAATAATAAAAAAAAAATGATGGCATTCCATTTAAAAAAAAGTTGAAAGTCGCCATTTTGAAATAATTCGTCCAATTGCAAATCTGATATCACCATCGTGTAGAGAATGTCCTGAAAGATATTACTGCCAAATATTTTGAAAGTAGTACCCATAGTGTGGCTAAAAAAAAATAAGGCACTTACTCTGAAACAGGCTGTATATATAATTCACTTTTTTCTAATGGAAATCTCCCAAATTTATAGGGTGTCAACCAGATCAAGACCAGCACCATTCTTTTCGTATTGCATTAATTAAATTACTCACCATATCGCATAATAGCATTCAAGAATGCCTTGCGCTGACGTGCATTAAATCCAAGAACCTCAATATTTCCACCCACTCTTGCCAAGAGTGGCGGCAGAGGACGGTCACGTTCGTCTTTACGTTCCAAGCGTCTTCTACCACGACGACTAAGGTCATCGTTCTTCTCATCGAAATCATCGTCTTCTCTATCTTCATCTGATCCAGCTGAGAAATCTGAATTGTAGTCAGACAAATTCTCCTGCCAAGTAGTGTCCTCACGGGTGTCCGTGGTCATACCACCATCATTGTAGTTTACTTGTTTACGGACTCGTTTTCCTTTACCTAATAACAAAAACAACCAATTAGAAAATTTAAAAACAACTATTTAATCAGTTAATTGAAACATTAAAAATATTGTTTTATTTGTTATTGATGTTTCTCATGAAAATAATTAAAATAAGTATATAATATGACAATGAAAAATATCTTAAGGTGTCTTTTTTTACTTACAATACCTTTTGATATTTAGGAGTTCTTAAAAATATTGGAAACTAATTTTTGAATAAATTTTATTACTGATTTCTTCAATACTGTTTATGACTTAACAATATCTTTGATATTTTCAATTATTGTATAATGTTATTTATGAATTCCTTCCTCTTGCTACACATAAGAATACCATTTAGTACCAAAATATAAACTGATAAGACTTTGAAATATCCCAAAGATTTATTTTTATTTATTTAATTTATAACCACTTTTGATTTATTGAGCAAATAGTACAAAATTCAACAATTATTTAAAAAAATGCATTAAAAAGATTTTTTCATCTGTTACGGTATACAAGCTATCAAACTCCCAAGCACTATTGCCCCACCCTGTATATCTAATTTATGAGAAACAATGTTCAATAAAAGGAAAACCACATGCCATATTAAAGTGTGGAATAGCTAGTTTAATTTCTTGAGTTTTTAAATAAAGATCTTTTATTATCATTAATTAAAATTAATTAGAAACCAACCCAAAGTCCTTGCAATATCCTCCTGTTGTTGCTCATAATGATGACGCAGCAATTTGATCCAATAAGCAGGATCGGTGTTTTCAGCTTCTTGCTTAATAATTTCTGTGTTTTGCTCTTCTTCATTATCACCTTCCTTGGTGACGTAACTAGCAACTTTGAACGAACTAAGATATTCATTGGCCCAATTCTCTTTCTGCTCGATACCCTGCTTTGTTCTGTCCAGCAGTTCCTCGACAGCCCGGTCATCATAATGGATAGCTTCATCCTCTTTACCTTCATCTTCCTTAAAAAGCTCCTCAGTTCCAAACCGGAGAATGTCATCCAACTCTTGTTTGGTGAAGTTTATGCCTTTGCCTCCCATGCCGGGTCTCACAACCAAATGGGTCAGCATCATCTTACGTTTAGCAACCTAAAATTCAATTAAAACTCACAAAAAATTCAACACAAATCTTTAAATGTATTAAATACCTGAGTAACCCTCTCTTCAACACTATTACGGGTAACGAATCGGTAAATCATGACCTTATTGGCCTGGCCAATTCGATGGGCTCTGGAGAAGGCTTGAATGTCATTGTGTGGATTCCAATCCGAGTCATAAATTATGACAGTGTCCGCTGTGGCTAAATTAATACCCAAACCACCAGCTCTGGTAGAAAGCAAGAACACAAACTGTTGGGCGCCGGGCGCATTAAAGCGATCTATGGACTCTTGTCTGGCTGTTCCAGTAATCCCACCATCAATACGCTCATATTTGTATCCTTCCCCTTCCAAGAAGTCTTCCAAAACGTCCAACATCTTAGTCATTTGTGAAAAAATTAACACCCTAGGAAGAAAATACTCTTGATCTTTTTGAAAGTAGTTATACTAAGCAATGTTTATACCTGTGACCCTGTTCTCTCAATTTTCTTAACATCCTAGCAAGTAAAGATAGTTTCCCAGAAGCTTTAATAAGACTCTGGATTTCGTATGTGCCGCTAGGACCCAAAGGAGCCTCCTCGGCTGCTGCAGGAAATAGATATGGATGGTTACAGCATTTCTTCAAGTCCATCATGATGTTGAGCAAGGAGACAGACTGACCGCCTCCCTTGGGATTTAATGCTTCAAAGTTACGTGTCAGGATGTATTTGTAGAATTTCTTCTGCATTGCAGACAGTTCTACACGTACTATGAACTCGGATTTCGATGGCATGTTCTAACAAAAAATAAAGTCCAGTAATCGAATTAGAGATGTCACCAGCCACACTTTATCAATATTTATTTAGCAGGCTGTATCTATTTTTTAAACTGATAAATTTTATTTGAGTTGTTAAATATGAAAAGGTAAAGTTTATTGAATATTTTACCAATCCTTTAAAATAATCAATGGTAAATAATGGAAAAACAGAAGTTTTCATTTGCAATTTTAATATTGTAACAGGCGCTTATAGTCATAAATAAAATATTTTCATCAAATTATAACTTATTGCTTAGTTTTTTATGCCTTGGCACAGTAAGTCTAAAAAACAGAACCCCCAGAAATCTGGGCAACCTGGGAATCCAGATTTTGTATATTTTATTTATATCACGGTTTGTTTTTGTACTTGCGATCATCATAAAGTAAAAATTCAAGTTTTAAAAACAATTAATTCAAGAATAAGAAGTATTGAATAGATTAAAAAATATTAAGTAGCCCATATTTTTTAAGGTAATGTGACAAATTGATAAAAAAAATACAGGTCGATTATTTTGTAGCAACAAGTTTCTTCCAGTCAAAAAATGAGAAAAGGCCCACTTAACCACTAACATAGTTTCAAACAAACCTTGAGCACATCAGCTTTGAGACGTCGCAACATGTGTGGGCCCAGCAGTTCATGCAGCTTCTTAACTTGCTCCTCCTTTGATATATCAGCAAACTCATTCTGGAATGTTGCAAGGTCGTTGAATTTCGCCCCATTCAAGAAATTAAGCAAATGGAACAGTTCCTCCAAGTTATTTTGCAATGGTGTTCCGGTCAATAACAATTTATACGCAATGTTATACCCATTTAGCAAGCATTTGAAGAACTAAAAAAAAATTGATAACAATCTGAACAATATACTCCTTGGTAAGTCGAACCAACCTTTGATTGGTTGCTCTTCAATCTATGTGCCTCATCAACTACCAACACGGCCCAATCAATAGATCCCAAGCAGGCAGAATCAATAGACACCAGTTCATAACTTGTAAGCAAAACATTAAATTTAATCGAACTGGCTCGAATTCTTGAAGCTCGTCCACCTCGAACTGCACCTTCTTCAAAACTTAACTCATTTTCTCGGATCACAGCCCGAGAATCTTTATCACCTATAAAACAACATTAGATACTATATGCAAATGAAAACTTATAGTGATTTTCACCTACCAACATAAGTAATACAGTAAAAGTCGGGTGCCCATAATTCAAACTCTCTTTCCCAATTAATAATTGTAGAAAGCGGAACACTGAGCAAAAATGGACCCTTACAGTGTCCCTCCTTGTATAAAGAATATAAAAATGTAATGGTTTGGATAGTTTTACCCAATCCCATCTCATCAGCAAGAATGGTGTCGATTCCTTGTCCCCAGGAATACCGAAGCCAATTCAGACCCTCCAGCTGATACGGATGAAGCTGCATGCCGGTTTCGGCTATGAAGTCTGGTTGCTTCTCGTATTTCTTTTTTAAATCTGTTGTGGGTTTTTCAGGAGGTGGTGTGTACCGCCGACTAAAAGAAGTAAAACGTTAAGACTATAAAGGTTTGATTTAATGAGCAACCTTACGGTCCCGTTCGATCATCATCATCTAACAGCTCTCGAGTCTTGCTCTTCCTTCCTTTACCTTTTTTGCCTTTCTTTGATGATCCATCACTATTGCACGCTGCTCTTAAATCCTAAAAATAGAAATGATAATATAATATATTAATATATCACATATTATATGACAATACGAAGAAAACTCTTCTTGCGAACTCACTTATTAGAACATCCAAAACAAAGTTGTTAGGAATCACCCACAATATTACCCACAAAACCCTCAAAAAAAATTAAAAAATCATAAATTTTAGTGAAAACCGGTAATAGTGTACTGGTTGTAAAGCGGTACTACTCAGGTTCAATTCCTGGCTGTTAAAAACTACTTTCATGTCCTAGGGCGTTTGTGGCATCTTGGGCAACTGTCAGGTTGAAGATCTTCTGGTGGTATTCAATGCAGTAACATTTAAAAAATTTCGTTTTTATGTAATTATACAACTCCCTCAGTTGGGTAAAAAAATATTTCTACTTTATCGACTTAATGCAAATTGGTAATTAATGCACTGTATTATATATTTTTTTAAATTCCCCAAAAATACCAATTATTATTAAATTATTTCAACACTGAATTACCATGTAATACTCAATGGCAGTCTTCAATCCACTAATATCTTCGCTTTCTTCTTCCCAAGTAGCTTGATCATAGGGTAAATCACGCCATTTTACCAAAAACAGTGTACGCCCATCTTTCATCATACGATGATTAATTACTCGATGCACCAGTAACCACTCTGGTTTTACCCCATACCTTAAAAACGAAAAATAAAGTTACATTGATTATACAAAAGTACCTTTCGCAAACATACTTGAAGAATTTTTCTTCATACTCTTTTGTCCTTAATTTACTACACTGGATTTTATAATTTGAGGATTCCTCATCCAGTTGCTCCTCAATTTTCGGGGGCTCTTCCAGGTCATATTTACGCATGTAATTGCGCAGCAACAGTGGATGATGTACATCTAGCTGCAGTTCAGTGATCCACGAACAATGCCAGTAAGAACGCTGCATTTCAAATAATTACATTAATATACAACTGTAACCCATTGAAGAGAACCAAACTTACCTCATACCATTTCACAAAAAACTCACGTCTTCGTTGTGGCTTCACTTTGCTAGAGCTTGGTTCAGGTTTTTCATTAGGGTCGGGATCTACCCACTTCCAGGTCAGAATTCTATTCACCTTGCCAGGGAGGGGTGGACACTAAACAAATTGGCATTATGATACAAAATTCTATGATAACATTAACACAGAAATTACAAGAAAAAATTTGAATGGTTAGGGCACATCCTAAGAAAAAATAAGACACCGCATTGGATCCGAAAAGCAGAAAACACCGGACCATTTAAGGAAAGAAATCAGTAGAGAAAGTCAATAGCACAGACTGCAGTTATGGCTAGATTGAGGGGTCTAGGAAAACCTTAAAAACTCTGTAAGTGGGTAATGAAATCTAGTATCATCTTAGCATACAAAATGGTTAACATTTATTACTTTCTCAGAAATAAAAAGAAGAAAACTTAAGATGGTTGGGGCACATCCTAAGAAAAAATAAGGCACCGCATTGGATCTGAAAAGCAGAAAATACCGGACCATTTACGGATAGAAATCAGTAGAGAAAGAAACAAACATATCAATAGCACAAACTGCAGTTTGTGATAGAGATTGAGGCGTCTAGGAAACCCTTACAAACTCTTTAAGTGGGTAATGAAATCTAGCATCATCTTAGCATACAAAATGGTTAACATTTATTACTTTCTCAGAAATAAAAAGAGGAAAACTTAAGATGGTCGGGGCATACCCTAAGAAAAAATAAGGATCTGAAAAGTAAAAATACCTTACCAATTAAGGAAAGAAATCAGTAGAGATCACTTAAAAAAAAAGACGGAGAACAATAGAATCAGAAACAAACATGTCAATAGCATAGATTGCATTTACTGTTAGAGCTCAGGGGTCTGGCAGACCCTTACGAACTCCTTAAGGGAGTAATGGAATATAGCATTATCTTAGCATACAAAATGTTTAACATTGTATCACTTACTCAGGTATAAAAAGAAAAAACTTAAGATGATTACAACCCACCTTAAGAAAAGATAGGACAGAGCTAAACAAAAAGGCATTGAAGTAGAACTCCTAGACAGAAAGAAACAGGAAAACTCATGGAAAACATTGAGAAGAACACTAAGAAAGAAATACAACATGTCAATAGCGGAGACTGGGTTTATGACTAGAAACAACGAAGCCCGGAAGACCCTTACAAACTTTTCGTCTCCAACAGGAATAATGAAATATAACTTCATTATAAAAAAAGGTTGATAATATTACTAAACTTACTCCACACCGAGGACACTTCCAATCCCCATCTGGAATATCAGTAAGGGGTGGATTTAAACAATGAGTATGGAAAGCTGATGGACACGAGTCACAACACAAAAGTTCGCCACCGTCCTTGCAAATACGGCAAAATTCTTGATGCTCATCATCATCTTGTTCGGCGGGTCCTTCATTTTCACAATGAGGACAACTCCAACGGCCTTCGGGAGTGTCTTCTAACTCTGGATCCAGACAAACTAAATGGTAAGCACGTGGGCAAGTGTCGCACAGGATGATTTCACCCCCTTGTTGGCACACTTCACAGTAATCTTGATGCTGTAACAATAATTTTTATTTATTAAAAAAAAAACATTCTATGCAGACATGTAAAGCTATTTCAACTGCTTAACACAGTAAAATCGTTTTTTGTTTTTTTTGAGAGTCCTCAAAAATTACCTATTTATTAATGAATTTTCATTTTTACACATATAAGTTAATATAATCTATAAAATAATAATTTTAAATTATCTTCTGATCAACAAAAAAGTTACTTTTTTGTTCAAATTGAAAAAAAAAAAGATTTTTTAAATATAAAACAAATATGTATACTATGAATTTTATTTTATATATCAAAAAAAGTATTTTTCTGAACAAGAAAGTTTACTAATTTACAAGAACTGATACTTATTCACACACAAGCTCAAGATGTATTAAAAATGTTTGCAAATACATGACAAATACCCCAGCTGAAAGGCTAAATTACCAAAATTAATTTTAGAGTGAAGTTATATAATTGCCATGCCTCCAACTATGCGTTATTGTTGTGTTATTCAAGTCAAACCTAGCCAACGTTAACAGTGTTGGATACTTTGCTGCATTACATTTGGCAATTACAAACAAAAACATAACCATAAATAAACTCTGTTCAAAAAAAGGCAATGATTAACAAGCACATAGTTCCCAAACAAAACTTTGTTATGGTAAATATTTTCTGTATGAAGTTTTGTATTATCTAACATTTTCATTACACCTTGTGCGTGTGTAAAATAACTCCCTCTTGTGCACAAGTAGACGCTGTCCATTGTCAAAAGCAGCTTTATTGCAATAAATAAAAGAATATTTTACGATTTAAATTTTTGGTTCAAAAATTATTTTATAATTATCTCGTTGCATTCATGCCAACTATGAGTTAATATTATTTCATTCAAATCAAAGTAAGCATCTATGGTTTAAACTACCAATATCGTGTACTTAAATGATGGTATTTGGTACAGAAAATCGAAAATTTAACTTTCAGCCTTGTTCAAAATTCACAATGACTGATCAAGGTATCCAAGACGAATAGTTGGGCTCATAGAGGTTTACTCTGACTTGAATAAAACATTTATATTTAGGAAATGCTTTTAAAGAAATTAGTTTTTAGAAGAACAAGCTCTGGATAGAGGCATGGCGAAAGGAACCGGAAAACTTCTAGCAGTAGTGTTGTTGGACAATATCTTATCTTAGTTTTATGAAATAATTTCTTTATCATGTAATTTTTACTCTCTTAAATGATCCAAACCACACTTCAAATACTAATACACTTAAGACAAGAAAAGCATTTCCATAAAATTAAAACCCCTTAAACAAATTATTAAACAAGAAGGTAATTATTTTAAAGACTTCTTAAACAAGGAAAATTAGACTTACTTCATATTGTTCCTCTCCTTCTCCTCCGGGAAATTTGCCACTAGTTTTAACTTTGCGCTTCTTCTTAGATTTGTTACCAATTTTGGTTTTTGCCTTACGACGGGGTTGGGGAGTTTCTTCTCCAGCTTCAGCTGGAGGTGCAGCTTCTTCTTCGGCTGCTTTAGTCACGCTTTGTTCCTCAGCATCACGTAACATTTGCTCGAATTCGACATCAGAATCTCTGTCAGAACCGTTTGCACTACCTTCAGCTTCATCTTCCTGCAATAAGGAATTGTAGTCATCAACTGAATGCTACAATAATGAAATGATTATTGATCTTTATGGTTTTAGAATTCACACACTTTCTTTAGGCACACATGCAAATTTGGAAACGAACATGTTAGATATTAGGAAGTGCCCAAACTGGAAATATTCTCCATTATATTACTAAATCAGTAACAATATGTTTAAATTATAAATTAACTAAAAAAATTAAAGTATTATAAACAAGATATGAACAGTTAAAACAATATTTCATAAAAATTCTGCTGTTTTACTTTTACGTAATAAAAAGAATTAGTAATAGCACAAACCAGAACTGATTATTCGATTAAGGTTATGTTAAGGATGCACACCAAGTTTTATCATGAATAATCCAATTTCAACTTTTTCATGGGCTATATATTTCACTGTAGATACCAAAACTGCCCATTTGAAGTAGTGAAGTCAAATATTTGATATAAAATAATTTTTTGTTTAATTACAACATCGAATGAAAAACAGAAAACTAAGACTTTATGAGCATGTATTAAATTAGACGTTATGAAAAACTGAATGGAATTAATCATGGCTGTAAGAGCTTTAACTTTAGTTTACGTATACTCTGGTTCTCCTTAATTTTCCAATTTGCTGACTTTCTAATTTTACTTACATTAAACTTCTGTCAGTTTGTTCCCAATTTTATTTTATGCTGTTTGTTTTTCCCAATTTTATTTTGTACTATTTGTTTTTCCCAGCCAGAATATTGATATAAAGGTTCAATATCTCAAATAACCGATACCTTTCTAGTGCATGTAAATATTTTGTTCGTCAGCCTTTTGGTCTAATTTGAACATCTTATTCCCTTTAACTTTGCTGCCACCAACTTCTTTACATCTTTTCAAACATTGTAAATGTAACTCTATAGGAGACACTTAAGTAATTTTAAAGAAAACAAACTTATGCATTTACATGGTTTTGCTTGCTTGCTTTTAACTGGATTTGTTCTGTTTCTGTTGTGCATAATTCCAAATAGTTCAATACAGTACTTATTATGCATTTGCATAGATTGCATTAATTTTGTTTCTGGATTACATAAATTCCATACACAGTATTTATTACAAATTGGCAAAATTTACTGACTAAAAATAGATTACAGCAAATAATATCTGTGATTTATATTTAAAATCGAATACATGAATTTCCAAATCACATTTAAAAATGTGTACATTGTTTAATTATCCAAAAATGTAGTGAAATACGTACTGTGTAAGAAAATATGAACCTTTGCAAAATGTAGCGACTAACTAGGTACTTATTTTTCTATTTTAAATGATGTAAGGGTTAATATACTTATTTTTACGCACTCCAGATATTTAAGAAAAACATATTTGACCAAAAAAATAAATGAACAATTACAAGAAATAAACAATAGAAAAACTTTGACGTTGTTTTTTCTCTTTCTAGCAAAACTTGTTTTAAAAACTATGGGAATACTAATAAAATCAATTTTACTATCAAATAATCAACCTTCAAATAAATCTGCTTTTCCATCAACAGATATTTGCATTTTCCAACAACAAAACTGTAGCTCTAATATTTCAAATGTAATAACAAAACATTTACAATTTTAACAACTGCAAGTTCTTAAACTGTGTATGTTTTGAATATGTTATCTTCTTGTTGCTCATTTGTTTCTGTTGTTAATAGAAGTGCTTTTCTTAAATATGTAAGCAATTTTTATGCATATGATATAAACTATTTGGAAATTACATTGGTTAGCAATGAATTTATTAATTCTAGTTTTAAGTGTTTACTTACAGAACTTCCCCGTTTGCGTTTTCCTAGTTTAATTTTCAATGTGGGCACTTTTGTGGTCTTTTTAGAGGTCTTCTTTGTTCTGGAGCTGCGTTTTTTCCTATTTCTGCCCTCCTCCTCCTCATCTTCATCATCATCTTCGTCAAACACCTCCGATTCAGCCTAGTGAAATTAAACCGTTAATTTATTTTACTACAAGTCACCAAATCAGCATACCTTAGGTGTTTCTTTAGATGCCCGCAGCCTGCTGGACTTGCTAGAATATTCGGACTCAGTTGAAGGAGTTGCTGGCTGATCGTTAGATTCAGACTGTTGCAAATTCGGATTCTCCACTGAAAACTCACGCCATTTTGCAGCTACCAGCATCATTAACTTTGACATAGGAACCTAGGAACAAATTCAATTAGATGCTATCAAGATTCTTCAGAAGAAATTACTTTACCTTTGGATTCTCTTTGGCCAAAAGTGGTCGAACATGTTGCTGAAACAATTTGTATGTAGTAAGATTTTGATAATCGGATTCACTGTATTCCAATTCAACATCTGTTAGACCAAATGTTGAACAAACTTCCTCAATTGTGGGCATGACAGCTAGAAAAAAGAAAAACAAATATCATTACAAAGCAATCCAATGGATTTATACTGTGATTATGGAGCATAGAATGTCGAAGTTCTTACGTAATTCAAGCCATTAAATAACATGAAACATACATATAAATATTTGTTCATATTTGAGTTCGAGTTGTGATCCTTACATTGCAAGACACACACTCAACGTAGTTTTGAACCCACAAACTATCCAAAAACTGTGTTTTAAGTAGAATAATTACTGCATAAATTTAAAATAATAAATATTTCGAAAACATCATATTTGAAATGTTACAAGTTACTATTATCATTCTCTACATGTTACACATGTTTAATAGCAAATTTTACAAAGTATTTAAAACTCCATTGGATACTGTATTAAAAATTACCTCCATAATATACAGACTGCCTGTTATAGCAGGTACACTACACAAATATCCGAAATTGAATAACATACGGGCGGTTATATGGGACAAAAGTCATCTTCTTAGATTTGCTTTCCATATAACAAAAAGCAAATTTGTGCTGGATCTCTCCAAAAAATCAAATTATAATTTCAAACATATTATGATGCTTACACTTAAATAAAACCATAACTTTTTACTTATTTTTTTTGTTTCTACCCTGTAGTGTTGTATCTGCTATGGTCAAACTGTCAAAGTTAAGCCAGATTAAATTAATTAGTTCGACACATTCTGTATCTTTATTAATGGATGCAATCTACAAACACTCACACAGACAGCTTTATTACAGTTACAGTAGCCAACATTCATATTTTGAGCTAGATTGAAATTTCCCTTGAGTTAAAAATATCTATCAAAACAAAGTTTCACCATTAAATTTTGGTATTACACTGCATCAGTTTTATTAGGAACACCTGGTAATATTCGCAACCATAGTAACTTAGTTAGTAAAAGTTATATTTACCTCCTGATGTCCCTCCATTACCAGATGAAGATTCCTGTGGGGTCACCGAAGGTGTACTAGAATGCTTGGTTGATCCTCTAGATTTACGACCCTTCTTGCTACTGGCATTGTAATCTGAATCTACAGCCCCACTGTCTTCATCTACACCATAATCACTTTCCTAATCGTACCAAATACATTTTGTTAATTATTTCTTATTATCTCTGAAACTCATGCTAATTAATAATATTAAATTAACTAAAGTAACTAACAAACATATGTGTACCTTTATTCCCCGAAATGCATATTGGTTAATAATATTAAATTCACTATGTAAATTATACAAATTTTTCGATTATTTCTAACCTTACTTTTTTTTAATTCGCACTGAATTATACTCATATTGAAGAACTAAGTAACTAAATACCAAAACAATTTTTTGAATGTTCATAATCTTCTTTCTGGAAGCTCATACTAATTAATTATATTAAATTTACTAAGTAAATAATAAACTTTTCTAGATTGTTTCTAACCTTACTTCCTTAAAATTCACGCTATTATTTTTAATTCAGTAAGTAATTCCAAACACATTTCTTAATTGTTCTTAAACACACTTTTTTAAAATTCATTATTAAATTTACTATGTAAATAACAAACAAATTGTGTAACTCATATAAATTAATAATAATGAATTTCCTTATATAACTAGAAACGTAAAGAATACTTTAAAATTTCAATAGTATAACACTTACATCTCCACTATCATTCTTTTTCTTTTTCTTCTTTTTCTTTCCTTTTTTCTCCTCACTTCTAGCTTTCCGCTTTTTACCCTTCTTCTTCTTCCGGCCATCCCCTGGCTCGTAGTCATCATCATCTTCCTGTTGCAAGATTATTATTAATTTTCAAGTACACAAATTATGAAACAGAACTTACGCCTCCTTTGGGGGCTGCATCATCTGACTCCGGGGAGTTGTCAACTTGGTCTGCTGTTCCTTCTTCAGCAGCATCATCCTCCCCTGAAAAATCCATGTCAATGTCAGAAACATGTGCTTGGACATGTGGACAGTGGTCAATGTCACGACAATTTGGAGGGAAAATATGAAATTTCTAACCCCAAAAGCTCAAGGCACATAGCCACTCGGAAAGCCTAATTTGCAATCTGCAAATCTCTTTGTTTGATGGCCTCCATTTTGTTAAGGGTCAGGATATGCCCGCGCGCTGTCACAAAAATAATGAAAACCTATTCTCCCCTCACCCCACCGCTAATGTATCAGATTACCATTCGTAATTATGCATTTTTTCCGCGAATATGAAGCCCTGGATGGCTGCAAGGGGCATAGCGGCCCCAAAGCGGTCGCAATGCACCGAAATAGGCATAAATTGGTACTTCAAAAATAGATTAAATTTGTAAACACGAGGTTGAAAGTCGGCAGCATATCAAGAAGCTAAATAGGAACAACTTACCGGCGAAAGAATCCTCCACCTCCTCGTCTGAAGCCATTATTCGATAGTAAGGCCGTTAAAATGCTGAATTTCGCGGATTTCACTCACTTCGAAGATAAACCATTCATAACAAAAATGTAAATCTTCAAAACCACAGCGATGCACTTCTTACGAGCTACCCACTCTAGCTGTTGTTTCTTTCCATTCGCTCTTCCATCAATTTTAGTGGATAATGGGTTTTCCACCACGGTTGCATCCGCACACCTCTGTGTGTATTATACCTAAGGTTAAATATATGTTTTATACAATAAGGTACTTGTATGATATTCAAATTTCTGATTTAAGGATAAGCAAAATCGATCATGCGTTATAGATATGCATGTACATATTTTTCTTCAAAAATGCGACCTAGACGTTAATTATTGAAATGAAAATGTGTATTAATTCCAAAAATCATGGAAATTAAGCCACCTGAAGTCTGCAATTGAAAAACAATATTAATTCACATTTTTAATCCCACTAAACGTTTATACACAAATGCCCATATAGTGATGTCATAGACAGACACGTAAATAAGAGATCTCAAATAACTCTGTAGATGCACATCTTAAATAAAAATAAACACATTTTCTGTGTTAACTAATTCCAATTATGAAACATTTAAAAATATAATCTATATTTCTTGTTCTTTGTTCTTTATTCATTATAACGAAAATAATATAACTGGTAAAATTTTAAATTCCCCAGTTTATTAGAATCTGTAAGAAACTAGTGTTGATATGTCTCATGAGCAAGGAAACATATTCTAACCAAAAAACATTTTTATTGTTTTGTATATAAACTTAAAACATGTCTATACTTATTTAGACTTAATATTTTATGTAATTAAGGCACCTAATACATTTGCGATTGATCTAACAATAGTTTGACGGTATATTTGAAAAGAGTTGTAGTAATACAGTAATGTAGTTTCGTCATCTCTGAAACTGTCGCAGTCCTTCCACTTTCATTATTCTTTTAGTATGTATTCAAATACTTTCTACACATCAAGTTTCGATAACATCCGCTTTAGAGCTACTTCAATTGACTTCAATGCTAGAAGGCCGTACTTATTATTTAAATTAATTAATTAAAATTTCATCTAATACATATAAAATATGCTTATGTTGTTCTTCGTGTATTCTTCTAGCTAAAATATATGATTAAATAATATACGTGCATAAGTATCAATCAATCAATTAACAGCCTTTTCGTCCCACACCGGCGTCTTTTCTGTCACGTGTTTCTCTTCAGAGCTAAGTTAGCAAGGCGGGAGCCCTACAATTTAACTTCGAATTCGAATGACAGAAATTCCAGAAAAGGTTTTTAGCATTAAGATCCCATGATTACCAACGAGATTGGAAAATTTCGTGCGGTGGGTTGCAGCTCAATATTTATTAACTGTCTATATATAAATGTACGATTTTTTATATGTTGATAGAATTTAAATGTACTGCCCTAATGCAGAGGTTTTTCTTCCCTTAAAACTTAGAAAAAAATAATTTTTAACAGAACAGTTCCGAACTAATTTCTTCTTTTCCATTGTACACTATCTTTAGTACCTGGAAATAAACTATAATATATATAATAAGAATAATTATTGTAGATGTACGAGAAGAACTGTGTTAACAGCGCATCTTCAGTTTTGTCTGTCCTTTAACGTCAGTGTATTGGCGCATGCCCATATGTATGTGTTTCTGTAATAGTTTTTGTCATTTCAATATTTATTCCTTTAATACTTGGACTGTTGATAATTATTTTTAGACATATTACGTATAATAAGTAGAAACTAATATTTGTATCTGCTAAACTTCAACATGAAACCCCTAAACTAACCAAGTGTCCCGGTCCAAGTGTCTGAATAACTGTACAATACAAGTTTTGGAAATGCTTTGCCATAATATGTTTGTTTCGTTATTTAAATGTATGCATGATTATGTACGCCGTACTTAAATATTTTGACTTTGTCTTTCAAACTGTGGTAAAGTTACACTCACAGAAAAACTAACATAATTTCATACAGCTCATTTTGGCTTCCTAAAATGTCAAAACGGACATTTACTTCAAAATTTCTTTCGTGGAGGAACTCTTAATTACTTTTTTCTACTAACAGTATGACAAAATAAGAAAACAAATAATAGAAACCCGGATTTTAAAATATAAAATAAACGAAGACCTCCTACGGAATAGTTGCTCCATTAATTATTGTAAGGACTACCATAGAGGTGGGTAAAAGCCGACCCACAGTGGTGTCGATTACTTATTAATTTTTATCCAAAATAAGATTAAAACTTACAAAATACACAACTCAGAAGTAAGTAACAGTTGTACATAAACAATAATTAAAATTGATTTAACATTGATTAATTCACTATTTCATTTTCTTCGCCAAATATTCGGCATATATTGAACTAAAGTTCTACTATATTCTCAAAGACAGTTTCGTACGCTGCCAATTTCATATTTAAGTGAAATCTTAAATGACTTAAATTTACTCATACAAGTAATGTTCAGGTCGATATTTTTCTTTCCAATTAAATACAGCAAATCCGAAATTCGCTTTTTGAAAAGTAGTGAACATCTTAATAATTTGATTATTAATGATTAACAGTTAACATTACAGCAGTTATGAAAAACAGCAACAATTTTATTCATCACATAAAAATAATGAAATACTCTATTAAATATTATAAAATATATACGTCTCCCGAGGATTGATCACTATGGGAGAGTAGATCAACAACCCCCCTTATGGGGGAGGCCCATGCCCAACACTGGGATACTGCGGGCTAATAAAAAAAAATATACGTTGTATATTGTATTCCTTTTTTGGGCATATACTTTTAAGTTATTCATATTTAACATAATTGTCATATATTTCTGTTTCATCGCCGCAGCACAGAATAATCGCAAAAACTTTTATTGAAGTAAAGAGGGTAGCGATTACATTATAATATTTAATCCGCCCTCTTGTCAAAAAGAATTGCCCATCCCTTAACTAATATGACTTTTAAGTAACAAAATGCTTTAGTTTATTTTTGTTTCATATCATCTATGCTTAGCTTTATACAACCGAATAAACCAAAACAATATAACCTTAAAACCCCGATAAAAGTCCAGCGAATATGTCGTAATATAAAATTTATGGGTACTTTGCAATAATAATTGCCCACCGCTGCAATAAGTTGACTTAAAACCTACAAAATTCTGTTTCACGCCATCTACCGTTCAGCTTTATAGTACCGAATAAACAAAACAATATAACCTCAAAAACCTTAAAACAGTCAAGAGGGCAGCGAATGTATCATAATTAATCCGCCCCTTTATCAATAATAATAGCGCATGCCTAAACCAAGGTGACTCTAATATAACCAAATTCTTTGCAATTTATTCCTCTTTTACAATATTCTGTTGCTTTGCTGTACAGAACCGAATAAGCAAAACAACTTAACTGCAAAAACCGAATAAGGCGGTAGTAAAATTGAGTAATAATCAAACGGAAATACTTATGCACATACAATAGTGCATCACTTTCCACCATTTTCCAACAGATGTAAAAGGTTACCTTGGTGGAAACACATTTCGCCCGCAAGGTATGCATATCGCATGCGCGAATTGTACAGTTAGAAAAATTAGAACACGTCTTCTATTTTATCTTTTTGCTTTGGGCGAATGATTATTTTTTGCAAATTTATTGGAATATTATCGAAGGTCTCATAATAGGAAATCAATAGCTCGGAATACAATTTTTTTTGTTTTATTGAAAATTACAAAATAGTACAAATTAACATAAAAATGCATAATGTATTATAAAAACCTTCAGATATAATTTTAAATTGTAGATATATTACCCAGCATCTACTAAAACATAATAACAATGTATAAACTTGTAATTGTTGTTCAGCGAGTGTTAGTTCTAGTATTTATAAATGTATTACTCAAGTCACTGGTATGGGCTTTTATGAACTTAAACAAATTGTTTTAAAACACAGCAAATGAATCAACAAAACAGGAATTCCATAATTAATGCTTTATTTAACAAAAATTATTAACAGGTTAGAAAACAATTAAACTGGGTTGGAAGATAATATAAGATTACATAGAGAAGCAGGTTCTATTAGATTTAATTCAATGGAAAATAAGACTGTAAAATTTTTTGATAGATATTTTCATCTTCTTCGGAGAACAAGCAAAAAATAACTCTGTCTACAGAATCTGTATTCTCCAGATGCTTTCGAACTTCCATAGTTGCTACATGAGCAGCTGGCACCAGTGGGTATCCATAAACGCCTGTTGATATGCATGGGAAAGCTATTGTTCGTAACTTATTGGCTTTCATTATATCCAAACTGTTTTTGTAACACTGGGCCAAGTATCCCGGTTTTTCTCCGTGCGGACCAACAGTATGAATTACATCTAAAAAATAACACATATTACACTTATTGCTTAATTTTAAGGAGACATTTACATTTAGCTGGTAGTTTATAGGCGCCAGTTATTTTGGCTTCCCCAACCTGACAGCCACCAAGTGTACGACATTCTTCTTTAAGATTAGAACCTGCTGACCGGTGGATGGCTCCATCTACACCACCTCCACCCAACAGCATACTGTTAGCAGCGTTCACTATGGTGTCCACCTGTACAATCCTTCTCCGTATAATTATATAATAGAATACATTTTCAAATAGCTAACCTCCAAAGTAGTTATATCACCTCGAAAAACCGAAATCTTTTTAGCCAATTCTGCATTTTGTGATGTGTTAATCTGATGTGTTGTCAAAAGCGGTATTTTATCTGGAAGCGGGCTGTGTTCTTCCGCATATTGCGCCCAAGTTGGAATTTGGTCAACTTTATAGTAATCCTTTGATAGGTACGATTTCCTCTTCTCATCAACGCCCATTGCGAGGAATCGCTTCTTTTCATCTTCCCAACTACTCATTTTGCGATGAACACCTACCCAGCCACGCCAACTTCCAGAAAATTCAAACTTCAACGTCAAAAATTTGCCGACAGCTGATATTGATCGGACGAACATTCCGGTTGATTTTCATGAGTACGAAGTTAGCCACTTTGGCGCCAAAACTAATCATGTGCATAATGATACGGCCAGCGGTATTATAGCAATTTTTGTTGATTCGGTACACAATATTTTCAGGAATGAAAGCGAATTAATACAGAACTTGAAAAATGATTTAGTTTCGTTAGGAAAATGCTATGATATAAAATTAAACATCTTAACAAAACTGAGTAATTTAACCATAACTAAATATGTATGTATCAAAATATTGCACAGATGAACAATGTACGAAACTGCCATTCTACATACAACAAACGTGTATTTGTAATGCTCTTCTTACAATTAAATGTTATGTATCAGTTTCAAATCTACACAATATTTTAGGGCTAGCAATTCAGAATTTGGGCGTGCGCGGGCTGCAACATTTGAATTTCGTGGCATTGTCTCGGAGTAAATGCAACAACAAGCCCTGTGCGAGAAAATATTGGTAATATATTTCCGGTAGCGACCCACGCAATAAAAATTATTTAAATATTTTGTGCATTCCTCTTAGTTAATTACTGGCAATTGTATATAAGTAGGTAGTTCTGCAACACTATCTTATCGTCCTTTCACAGATGTATACAGTGGCGGATCTATATAGATGCTATGTTAATGATGCTGGACCCCGAAGGGGCCCCTTATTTGATCATATTCTAATTAACATTTTCAAAACCTTAAAAAAATGCACAAAATATCATTAGAACCTGGTTATGCTACTCAAACATTATGGGGTGTGTTTACTACTAGTGTGCAAAATGTTTTCAACATTATCGACATCCCTTGTAACCGAATATTCTGATTCTGATTGGGCTAATATTATGAGAATTCTTGACATGAGGACTCTTTACACATTAGAGCATAAAAATACAATGTTGACATTGTTAACACGCAAAGAAAAAAAAATGTTATTGGCAGCAGTTACAGACACAATTAAAGAACAAAACTGAATATTTTTGCAATGTTTTAACATTGTTTTACAACTATAAAATTTGAAGTGGAAGGGGTCTGGGTGTCGGGGAATTAATTTGCAGAGTTTGATACATTTCTACAACATATTGTAAAATGTCAGTCAGAAAGAAAGAAACCTTCTAGTTATTTGTCCAAAACGGTTTAGGAAGAAATAGTTCAAATGATGGGAAAACGGGTTCAAAGAAAAATTGTTAATGAAATTAAGCAGGAAGATACAAAATATTAGTCCGTCATTCTGGATTCCACACCAGATTTAACACATACCGACCAATTGGTAATAATTGTAGGGTATTGTGTCAAAGGAAAAGTAAAAGAGCGATTTTTAGAATTTTTACCAATTGGAAGTCACGTCTTTATTTAATCGTCTACAATCATTCTTTCAAGAAATTGGTCTTCCTACTGAGAATTGTCGAGGCCAATCCTATGACAGCGCTGTAAATACGAGCGGAAAATAAAATGAACTGCTGGCACAATATCTCAAAACAGGTCAATTAATTTGCCGATTACGTGCCCTGTGCAGCACATTCCGTAAACTTAGTAAGTACCATATTACAGCCTCTACTCCACGTGCCTGATATTACTAATTATTTTGGTATTGTTTAGCAGCTGTACGTATTGCAACCATGCAAAATTACCACTGTTTTTAAAGGCTCTAAAGACACGATGGTGTAACTGTTAAGAAGCTGTCCATGCATTAAACTTAGTTATAACATAATTTTAGAAGTATTAGAAAGTATTTTTCATAATAACTTGGAAAAACTATTGTTAAATGCAAGCAAATAATTTATACACGAATTTATTAAAATTTATTTAAAATTATTATTTTGAAAAATATTTAATATTTATTAAAATACATCAAAGAGGTGGCCGTGGGCTAGAGGTTAGCTCGTTAGACTTCTACGCTGAAAGTCCTGGGTTCAATTCCCGGCACCGGAACATCAGATTTTTAACGGCCGTTCTCCCTCGCAAGGCAATGACAAACCAGCGAGGTATTCTGCCAAGTAAATCTTCGCTGGAGTAGAAGTGCTTACACTTCCCTGGTTCGGACCCCACATTAAACTGTAGGTCCTCTATGTCTGTGGCACTCTAAAAATGCCCAACACAGGCATAGGAGACAAGATCGCTACGTCTCGCAAGAGATAAAGCACTCTAAGAAGAAGAAGAAAATACGTTAACCGTAATTTAGGATGAAGTTCTTGAGCAGTTTAAGAAAGTAAGCAAAAAATTGCAAACGCCAGGTCTGGACTTACAGGAAGGTTTGTCTTATTGTGTTCCTTAGAATGATTTTCAAAGCCATCAGGCAACGTTCTAATGAGAAGTTAAATGAATTTGAGTGCATAGCTAAGGAAATGAGTCAAATAATTGAAGTTAATGATTGGGATCTCAATAAAAGAATAAAAAAATCCACAAATATTAAGTCGGTGAGAAAGGTCGAGATGTATTGGTAGGTAGGGACAAGTTTCAATAGAAATTATGCACTCGTTCCTAGATTGTTTGCAAAGTGAACTTAAGAAAAGAGGAAAAGTTTGTACACCGTCTTGCCTGCGCAATCTTACTGTGCTAAAAGACGGAACTAACAGCGCGTCCACACGGTGCCGTTTTTAGGGTATGTGTTATTACTCAGTTTTGTAAAATACTGTGGCTTGTAAACATCCTCCTCGACAGCATCAGAACCAAGTGAGGCATTGATTTTCCTCAATTCTTTGCCATGACAATTGCTCAAAGATGTCATTTTTTTACAACAGTATCCTGGTCAGCTTTGTTATTAAGTTCTTTGAATTTGTTAACCAGAACGTTATATGCTTTACTTTTCAAGTTTCTGTCACTATAGACTTTGCACTTGACTTTTCAATTCGTTCTGGTAATGCCGAGGAGGGCTGGTGCAAGCCATAGTATTCTACAAATCCGAGTAATTAAACATAACCAAAAACAGTACCGTGTGGACGCGCTGTTAGTTCCGTCTTTTAGCACAGGCATGATTGCGCAGGCAAGACGGTGTAAAAATACGGAGCGTATGGACGGCCCTTTAGACATTGTTACAACTTATTATATCGAAGACTTAGATACAAGTTTAACGAACGAATGTATTCAGTTTAAAGAGTACTGCAAAATAATCGCCGATTCAAAGGTAGAAGGAAGTTTCAACTGTCCAGATGTACTTAATTTAATCTATGAAAGAAACCTTATTGATACATTCTCAAATATACAGGGCTTTAATGAATCGTAGGGACAAACTTCTAGGGCTTAAAGTATACATGAAAACAAATATTTTTTGTTAATAAATGTAGGTATGGTCAAAAGTGTTTCAGAGATAGAGCTTCTCAAAAATTCTTTAAGAAGCGCGGATAAATAAAGCCCTCTTTCCCACTATTGAAAGAGGGCTTTATTTATCCTGTATTAATTTCCGTCGTTATAGAAACAAATAGTAGGTAGTAAATTAAGTTGCCTACATTTAGGCGCTTCTTAAAGAATCTTTGAGAAGCTCTATCCCTGAAAAGAAACACTTTTAGCCATACGTTTATTAACAAAAAATGTTTGTTTTTATGTATACTTTAAGCCCTAGAAGTTTGTCCCTACAATTCATTAACACCCTCTATACACAACTCTTAAAATATATTTATTTGACTTTAACGGTAACTAGCAGCGAAGCCGAAAAAACATTTAAAAAAATTTTTTTTAACAAATATAGGAAACTATGAAAGATGATTGACTCAATTATTTGTCGAATCTGTCGATAGAGAGAATAACATAACGAGATCATTGATTTACGATGATGCTGTTAGAGAATATACGATCTCCAAATGTAGGAGAAGCAAATAATAATACAATAGAAAATATTTTCTCCCATGAATTTTAATTTTACATACATCCTAATATTGTTTTACTAAATTGTAATAAATGTAATACCACGATTCAATAAAATTTGTTTGTCCTGCACACTTATTTTTTTAATTATTTAAAAATAGTTATCAAGAAGGACACTTGAGGTATGAGGGCCCCAAAACTAATATTAGCATCCGGCCCCGAAAAGTCAGTCGACGGTTTCGGGAAAGTTCCGTATTCACATAGGTTCGTAGGTGGTTGTGCACTCGTTGGAAAACGCGTCGGTCTGGTAATCGCCGATTTGGAAATCTCAACCCATATTCTCGAGCAGCTGCTACTGAGTTTCCATCACAAAAACCGTACATGTAATGAATATCGACGTACTCTCGCGTTATAAAAGTAAATATTATCAACACTGTTAATAAGCACAAGCAGAGAAATCAACTTTAAGGTGCTTTACTGTTTGACATACTAGTAAATAATAATAATTGCATAGTAACGTAGATAGTTTGTATCAAATACCACTTAATATCATTTATTTTTTCGGCTTCAGTATTTAAGTAAAACAGGCCATAACATAATCGATTTAGAGAAAATGACCACTCTTTAGTTTCGACTTCTTTTCACCACTCCTACACGTAGGTGAAGTAGTGACCTCACGTCTTAGGATACTTTGTATAGATATACAGCGACCTCGAAAGCAGTTTTAGTTTGGCAGAGTGCATGTTGTAACATGTATTTTTTAAAATTTGAATTCAAAGTCGACTTTAAAGAGTTCATTGAGAATATATCACAACACGTGTGTAACCCTACCTTTATAAACAGATTTGGCAAGAAAGCATTCAAATACAAATATTTAAAAATAGCTTCAATAAACAATAATTTCCATCAAATGATAATATTTTAATAGTAATTAATTGCCATAAACAAAGAATTTATAACAAATGATTTAAATGTTCACCGCCTCTACCCAGACATGCTCGAACTTTTCGTACAATCCCATTGCTGACATTTATTAAGATATGCGGATGGTTATTAATTTCATTAATTTTTCCAGTATTGTGTGGTGGTCATGTATTGGCTGCTGGAAAATCCACTGCTTAAATACGGCCACAGAAAGAAATCACGTGGCATGAGGTCGCGGGATCTGACAGGATAAGGCATTGGTGTTTCGACTAATGATCCATCTGTTGAAAAAGTTTCGTATAATACATTGTATTTAAGGAATTATGTGTTGTGTACGCAGTCTTGCTGGAAAACAAATCTTAATTTATCGTCATGAAGCTCTTCGAAAAAGAGCCTTTAAATCTCTCCACGATACCTTCCCGTAGTTAAAGTGCCTGAACAGAAATCTTCTTTGATTTTTCAACAAATTAACTCTGTCTTACTTTTACCTTCAAAAAAGTAGGATCCAACTATTCTACGCATTAAAATGGCCGCAGACACTCCTATTTTTGGAGGATGAGGAGGTGTCTCTACTATAAAATTAGGCTTCTCCGAACTCCATAAACGCATGTTTTGCAAATTATTGTATCCATCTAAATAAAACCAGGTCGGGTCCGTGAAAAAAGTTTTCTCCAATAATTTTTCATTGACGATATTTAGGAACCACTGACAAGATTCGACACGCTGAGGATAATCAGCTTTGTGTAATTGTTACACAGACTGCAAACGGTAGGTATACAAGTGGATTATCATTCTTTAATATTTTGTGGCAGGTGCTAACTGACAACTGAACTTGTTGAGACAAACGGTGTACAGATACATATTACAGATGTATCTTCCATAATCTGTCTAACATTTTCAATTACTTCTGCCGTTCTTTTCGGAGAATAACCGTCGCGTTCTTTGCGTGAAATGGATCCAGTCTCATGAAAAACTTCAATGCAGTGATTCAAAGATCAATGAAAAGTGTTATAAACCAACACAAAATTCCTGGCGAAACTCTTCAAAACAATCATGAAAAGAGTCGTTACGAGAACAGGATGCAATTATAAACATTGTATGTTCCTGTAGCAAAACCACTTTATTTGAAGAGGTTACGTTACCAAACACAAACAACTGACAGATAGAGATTACAGACATTAAAATCGAAGTTCCGTAAAGAAAGATTGTTTTAATTCAAGTTATTAAAACAAACTGCACTGTACTTATGTATTTCAGTAACGGAATACACAATTTATTCTCGAAAAAGACTGATTTTTCAAACTGCTGGCTAAAAATCAAGAACAAGCTAAGAAATCCAAGTAAACGACCACAAACCGTACAAACGCAATAAGTGAGGTTAGGTTAAAACATTTGATAGTGTGGTACGTTCACAATGAACTTTACCGCCAAAAGCCCTGCGTTACTATTCTGTATAAAAACATTTCTTCCGCATTGAGAATATGCTGCACTAAATTATAGTATGAAATAATGAAAAGTGTTAACAACAGCAAGATTAAATTTGATTGATTCTATTTATAATTTATCAATGTAATTTTTTAATTTATGTTTTTCGAAATGGAATACGTATTTTCTAACAAAATAATTTGATAACTAGTATACAACTAAAATTTTAATGCTTATGCTTAGACACCCCGGTTATATTAGTCGATGTTTTCAAAGCAGGTTATAGACGCTGCAAGTTTGTTTACTGTTTACGTTTCCTTCTAAGAAGTGAAATCCCCTTACTTCAGCCCTCCCATGTCACCTCGTCAGCCGAGAACGATACATTAATGTTAACATTATATATGTGCAAAACGTTAACCTAATCATGGCTAATAAGTTATTTTCGTATGGCCTACCTAAGCCATGCTTATATATTTAAATTCTAGAGATATTGCGAATACCACAGTGACATTATTATACAAACTGTTCTTAAAGAACGAAGTATGTTGGAGAGACCAAGTAAATGAAGAACGTTTCAACGAACATATGTCCGAAAATACTTAATAAGAAAGTTAAAAGGGAAATACGAATGAAGCACAGGTTACAATAAACGCTCGAATTTCCTGCCTTCCGTGAAAATACAGACTCCCGTCCAACTCATGATTCTCATACTCCTCCAAATATTTCTGGAGTGTTTCGGATACATGTACATGCGTCATTAACAATATTTTTTACGTGGCTATTTAAACAAAAATTGAGCAGATTAAATCGGGTGACCTTGGAGGCCATGCAGTTGGTCCACCGCGTTTGATTCAACGCCGAGCAAATCTGCCGTTTCAAACGTTAAACGTAGACTTCTAACGTACCGACTCATATAAATACCTATCACAGCATTTTCGGACATACGTTTATAGAAAACGTTTTGACGTACTGGGTCCCTCAACACACTGTAGACATTGGTCTCATGTTTTAGAACACCTTGTGTATAAAAATTGCGTTGTATATCATTCTAGGTTTATAGTCATTGCAATTTTCGACAAAATGTATAACCATTTTACTACATACTGGATGTCTCAAAATTTGAAATCAATATAGTAAATAGATAATTCATATACAATGTAGAATTTATGGCCTAGGAATATTAAAGCATACTGAAAATTTTGAATTTCTCATTATGTCCCTTCTTTTAATTTCAAAATAGATATTCACTTGCGCATTGAAGCAAACCTATCAGAATTTTGAGCCACCCTATATACACTCATATCACAGTATGTTAACAAAGAAATCTGTTATCATTGTGTAGATTTCACATTAGATGACAGGAAATTGACAACTGAGGTCGCTAAGCGTTGCAATATTAGATAACCATTTTACTTTACTGGAAACTTCCTATAAGTGACAACTTGTTTTGACTAAAACGATTATATTTTAAAAACTTGAACTTGCTTGAGTGTAAGTAGAATATTTGATAAAACTAAACGTCAGACCATTCGTAAATTTCACGTTTCGGACATAAGTAAGTATTTGTAAAATTGAGATTTTTAACTACAGTCGACTTTCCAGTCGTCAAAATGTCAAGGGACCCACTTTAAAACAGCTTCGTCAGTGTCCTCATAAATACAGGATTTAACTAATTATGGAGTCACAATTTTTAAAAAATGTACGTAATGTGTTAGGGAATACCAAAACGCGTTGTTATATCCTTTTTTTCCGTGTTTGTCGATTTCATCTAACCTCAGCTTTTCACTTACACACAAACAATGTCTGCTTCGTTCTGCCATGATTTTAGTGATGCGAGTACACTATGCAAGCATGTAAATGCAACTGTACACTAAATTTGTGAAATTGTATGTACAAACTTAAATACAAATTTACGTGTATTCATCAGTGACTAGGAAGCGCATAAAGGTTTGAAAAATCCCCGATGATGGTGGTGAAGAAAGTTTCAAAATCCGAGAAAGGCACAGTATACCTGTCATTTAAACACACAGTACAACTATGTTATCTTGAATGGGAAAAATAGCTGTTTTAGAACTTTCAAACTATAAAATATTTGTTGAATAGAAATTCGAAGTTACATTATATATAAGGGGTCAAAATATCGTTTAAAATGGTCTTATTATCAGGATCCTTCAAAAAATTCGTTAAATGAAGAAATTACTACATAGAAGTTCGACTCTATTTAAAAAATAACAACTTTGACGAAGCTATTTTGTAATTTATCATGGGACTACAGCGAAAACGCTTCGTTGCAGAGCTACAGTTCTCGCTTATCATCTATGATTTTAAAACTATATTATACAGGGTGTCTCAGAAAGAATGGGCCAGCGTTTAGTCATAGATTCTTTAGGTAAAAATAAATCGATTAAACCTAATATACCTTAGGCAGAAAGTCCTTCCTTAAGAAGTTATAGGGCCTTAAAGTTCAATTTTTTATTTTTTCTTTTTATTGTTATTTCCCCAAATCTAAAGATATTTCTTTGAAATTTGGTACACATACTTATCATTATGTAGTACAGTCATACAATTATTTTCATTAACCAGACTTGACCGCAAGAGGCACTTAACCTACCACTGAAATTTTATTTTACCTCTAACTTTGTTATTAGTAGAAAGTTTTAAAATTTTATGTTATTTTCTGAAAGAGAATTAATAAATAAAAAAAATAAGATACTCTTAGTTCATACGCGTAGAGGCAACCGTTTGGCTTAAAATGCTTGTCCCAAGTTTTGGGTTGTCGTTACGACGTGCAATTATAAGGTCGCCATGATCGCAAAAACAATGGGTAGTGCTTGTGACGTGCAGTAAAGAACAATGCTAAGTCAATTAAATACTTTGGTGTTATAGAAATTGTATTTTTAATTTCTGTTTCATTTACGAAAATGCCTCGACATAACGAACGTCGCTGCATTTTCGTAAACACAAAACAGAAATTAAAAATACAATTTCTATAACACCAAAGTATTTAATTGACTTAGCATTGTTCTTTACTGTAGGTCACAAGCACTACCCATTGTTTTTGCGATCATGACTACCTGATAATTGCACGTCTTAACCGCGCCCCAAAACTTGGGACAAGCATTTTAAGGCAAACGGTTGCCTCTACGCGTATGAACTAAGAGTACCTTATTTTTGTATTTTTTAATTCTCTTTCAGAAAGAAACATATAATTTTAAAACGTTGTACTAATAACAAAGTTAGAGCTAAAATAAAATTTCAGTGGTAGGTTAAGTGCCTCTTGCGGTCAAGTCTGGTTAATGAAAATAATTCTGTGACTGTACTACATAATGATAAGAAGGTGTACCAAATTTGAAAGAAATATCTTTAGATTTATGGAAATTACAATAAAAATAAAAAATAAAAAATTGAACTTTAAGGCCCTATAACTTCTTAAAGAAGGACTTTTGTACTAAGGTATATTAGGTTTAATCGGTCTATTTTTACCTGAAGAATCTATGATTAAACGCTGGCCCATTCTTTCTGAGACACCCTGTATAGAAATGTGACTTTGAAAGTGCACACAAGAAGAGTTTGCAAAGACATATGTGTATTCATACAGGCGAAAAACCCTTCAAATTGTAACGTTCCATCCTCGTGGGGACGGGTGCCGGTTTTAGCGTAGAGCTAGAAGTTCATAATATCATGCGACGAGATTGTAATATTTATAACAGGTTTTATTATATTTAAATGTTACAATAAATTAAAATGTATTTGATTCTGATATGATAAATAAAAGTAATAATATTCGGAGAAGGTAATAAGGTCTGCAAAATCCTGGTAGGTACGCCTCTGTTACTGGGCTGTAGCTCGCCTTGATGGTACTGCACTGGAGGCTGCCTGCTGCGAGCGGCGGTTGTACTCTGTAGATTTAAATAAAGAAACAAAATGGTTGCCACCTGACAGTTAATTTTAAATGCGGTGAATAAAATTTACACATGCACTAATCGGAGTCGTTTTGGTATTTACAAAGTTATAAGATTAAATTCTCACCTGATACTCATACGGGTTTGTTTTAATTCGCCTGTGAAGTTGTTTAGGGTTTTCTTGCCTTTGTTGGTTCAATGAACGGAAGTGATTAGCGGTTCGCTGCGATCCAGATGCGCCAGAGAAGCGTGCTTGGCTTCGTAATCTTGACGATAAATGAATTTAAGTGTTTCGTATATTTTAAATGTAATATTAGCGTACGGTGAATACTTGGAATGATATTAACGCCTAATTTTAAAAATATGTACAATCTAGCCTGACCGACTAGAACGTTTTTTTTTTAATTAGTTCTGGAACTCCAATTACGGATAATCAAAGGTTACCCTGGCCTGACCAGGTTATAAAACCTTCAGTCTCTTATTTGACTGTTACGTTAACCTAATTGATACTAACTGGCAGAACCTGCTTCATATAAATTAAATTAACCCCAACGGAGAAGTGCAAATGCTACACCGTACAGGTACGCGGATTTTATGGAATTCTCCAACGGACTGGAAATTCTCACAGACTGAGAATATTTCGGCGGTTTAAGTTGAGCTACTTTATTTGAACAACTCAACAGCATTTCTCAGCCACACCACAACGATCCAAATAGAGATCACCATGGTAAAACTAATCTAGAGAATGGCTACAATTTTGAACCTTCTAACTACTATATCACAAATGCCATAATGGCTTGGTCCCTCCCAAGAACTTAAAGCTTTCTTAATTAATCAAGACATTGTTATTATGTTAATCTCAGAGACCCACCTTACCAGTAAAAGTTACATACAATTTCAGCAATACTCTATATACAATACCCTGAAGGCAGGGGACCTGATGGCTTTGCAGTCACTATCAAAAATTCTTTTTAAACACCATGAACTTAGCCTGGACTTCACAGGCAATAATTGGAGAATTGCTTCTTTAGCTTCCTTTTTGATTTTCTCAGGAACAAAATCGCTTTCTTGCATTTCTCACCAACTTCACAAATGGAGTCGATAAACAATCGAAACTAAAGAACAACCATTCATCACCTTAGCAACCATTCAACGCCTTCCAAAGTTTTTTTTAAATAATTTCAATAATTTTTGACGTTAGTCAGAGCGAAATATCAAATCATTTATTGATGAAATCTGAATGTAGATGACCATGATTGTGGATAAAACGTTGTATAGCATTCGTGTTTTAGTTGCGTTTTATCCACTCAAGAAAATTAAACTCTCGAAATTCGTTCTCGAGTTTAAACTTTCTTGCGTGGATAAAACGCTATCTAAAACACTTATGCAATAAATAACTATTTTCTTCAAACGTCATTTTTCGACTGTGTAGGCGACCGTAAAGTTTCATTTTTCCTCCGCCGGAGCTTTAGTTTTCACTTTCCCGCCAGCGGAGGGAAAAGTGTTATCATAGCAACATAGATAGAAACAAGAAAACAAGCGTCTACAACTCAAGATTTATTAAACTAAAAACAAAACTAAAACTTTTATTTATCATTCAAATGAATATTGAATGTACAATGCGAACGCAACCGGAGACGCA
>JABXWE010007541.1:0-34165 GCA_014611495.1 Limonius californicus
ATCCGCGCTTGTTTTTTCGACGGCTTTTTTATCCTAAATTCTGTTTTGTGGGGGTTTCTTGTCCGGGGGGGTTTTTTGTCCGGGGGTTTTATGTCCGGGTGTTTTATGTCCGGCTACGGTTAAGACATATCTAATTTTGCTCTTACAATCAAAACGATGCTAAACCTAACCAGTATTAGTTGTTTAACATAGTGGGTAGCGACGAATTTATCACAACCGAAACGAATTAAATTTTCTAGATTAACTATTATTCGACATTGTATCGTTTATCTCTTACTTTTTTTTTATTCCCAATTGTTTCTTGAAATTACCCCATTCTTATTCTGACAGTAGTGTGGGAAAATCCAAAGCTTTCTTCAATATGTTCCTTTTAAAACAAATTAAAATTGCTAGATTAATTATTATTCGACATTGTATCGTTTGCCCAAAAATACTTTTTTTCCCAATTATTTCTTGAATTTGTCACTTTCTTATTCTGACAGTAGTGTGGGAAAATCCAAAGCGTTCTTCAATATGCCATTTTTAAAACCAATTGAAATTGCTAGATTAATTATTATTCTACATTGTATCGTTTACCCGAAAAATACTTTTTATTCCCAATTGTTTCTTGTTATTCTAACAGTAGTGTGGGAAAATCCAAAGCTTTCTTCAATATGCCCCTTTTAAAACGAATTAAAATTGCTAGATTAATTATTATTCGACATTGTATCGTTTGCCCAAAAAATACTTTTTATTCCCATTTGTTTCTTGTTATTCTGACGGTAGTGTGGGAAAATCCAAAGCTTTCTTCAATATGACCCTTTTAAAACGAATTAAAATTGCTAGATTAATTATTATTCGACATCGTATCGTTTACCCAAAAAATACTTTCTATTCCCAATTGTTTCTTGAATTTGTCACTTTTTTAGTGTGACAGTAGTGTGGGAAATCCAAAGCGTTCCTCAATATGCCCCTTTTAAAATGAGTTAAAATTGATAGATTAATTATTATTCGACATTGTATCGTTTACCCAAAAAATACTTTTTATTCCCAATTGTTTCTTGTTATTCTGACAGTAGTGTGGGAAAATCCAAAGCGTTCTTCAATATACCATTTTTAAAACCAATTGAAATTGCTAGATTAATTATTATTCGACATTGTATCGTTTACCCGAAAAATACTTTTTATTCCCAATTGTTTCTTAAATTTGTCACTTTCTTAGTCTGACAGTAGTGTGGGAAATCCAAAGCGTTCCTCAATATGCCCCTTTTAAAATGAGTTAAAATTGATAGATTAATTATTATTCGACATTGTATCGTTTACCCAAAAAATACTTTTTATTCCCAATTGTTTCTTGTTATTCTGACAGTAGTGTGGGAAAATCTAAAGCTTTCTTCAATATGCCCCTTTTAAAACGAATTAAAATTGCTAGATTAATTATTATTCGACATTGTATCGTTTACCCAAAAAATACTTTTTATTCCCAATTGTTTTTTGAATTTTCACTTTCTTATTCTGACAGTAGTGTGGGAAATCCAAAGCTTTCCTCAATATGCCCTGTTTAAAACGAATTAAAATTGATAGATTTACTGTTATTTGACATTGTATCGTTTATCCAAAAAATACTTTTTTGTTCCCAATTGTTGTTTGAATTTTCACTTTCTTAATCTGGCAGTGGTGTGGGATAATCCATAGCTTTGTTTAATATACCCCTTTTAAAAGGAGTTACAATTGCTAGATTAATTATTATTCGACATTGTATCGTTTACCCAAAAAATATTTTTTATTCTTAATTGTTTCTTGTTATTCTGACAGTAATGTGGGAAAATCCAAAGCTTTCTTCAATATGATCCTTTTAAAACGAATTAAAAATGTTAGATTAATTATTATGCGACATTGTATCCTTTACCCAAAAAATACATTTTTATTTCTTGTTATTCTGACAGTAGTGTGGGAAAATCCAAAGCTTTCTTCAATATGCCCCTTTTAAAACGAATTAAAATTGCTAGATTAACAATTATTCTAGATTGTATCGTTTACCCAAAAAATACTTTTTTGTTCCCAATTGTTTTTTGAATTTTCACTTTCTTATTCTGACAGTAGTGTGGGAAATCCAAAGCTTTCCTCAATATGCCCCGTTTAAAACGAATTAAAATTGATAGATTAATTGTTATTCGACATTGTATCGTTTACCCAAAAAATATTTTTTTTTATTCCCAATTGTTTATTAAATTTTCACTTTCTTATTCTGACAGTAGTGTGGGAAATTCAAAGCTTTCCTCAATATGATATAATTTGATATTAATGAATTTTCGATATGGTAGCGGTTACCGAAAACAGACTTTCTTTAATTTCCAATATTTTATAAAATTTCTTATTCTGACAGTAACATGAGAAAATTCAGTTTTCGTCAGTATGCCCCTTTTTAGAACGAATTAAAATTTCTATTTCATTATTTTTTGGCATAGTATCGTTTACTCAAAAAACACTTCATTTTTTTAATTCCCAATGGTTTCTTGAAATGGTCCTTCTTTATTCTTACAGTACTGTGAAAAAATCCAAAGATTTCCATAATATGCTTAAATAAAATTTAAATATTTTCCGAAATTGAGCGTTTAATAGGTGTCAACTCGAAGTGTAGACCCCATATGCCGTGACTAATTTGTATAAATAGACAAACAATCTTTCCACCCTTCCGCAAAGTACCCGGTAAACGCGGACAGAAAAGCAATAGGTAAGTGACAGGGTACACAGTGACCAATGCCTCCCAATTATCATTTGTCAAGTGCCCAGTTAATGAAAGTGACCAGAGGCTATAGGAAACGCCACCCTACCCATTTACAGTTGTACTTTATCTTGCAACCCTTCCAGACTTACACCAGGAGTACCCAAACATTATTTACAAGGACGGCGTTGGTCGTTTAATTAGTAATGACTATTATTTAATCAATATCGATTGACATGATTTATATGAAATTATAACGAAAATGTCTTAAATTAAATTTGTTGCAGATTATAAAGTTGTGTGTCCTTTTAGCAAATTTGATCAAATCATTCCTTGCCTAATTTCAAAATAATATGACAGATATAGAAAATATGTTGCTACGTAAGTGAACCCTGCGATAACGATGTAAGGGTATCGGGAATTAACGGGACAATAAAAGAATAACAATAGCACTTCATAGGAATCAAACGTAATAACGTTTTGGAACATCTGCGGAACCCCTTTCTCAGCCTTGCTAAGCAGGAATAGTCGAACCCCGAAAAGAATGACATTTAATGAATCGGCTGTCATTCAATCAATATAATTAGATTGTTCCCAGTAAAGGGTTATGTGTGTAGAATAACACCGGCCCTAATAGAATAACGTATTGTTTGTATACCCACGAGTACACTCTAAATATGCTATGATTAGCTTCATAACATACCAGACGTCTACCGACATCGTCTTGAACGACTCTGACCGATACCCGACCTATTATACCAGGATTTAGAATAACTTCCTGAGCAATTAAAATTAATTAAAAATGGTGTAAAGTAATATAAGGAATGAACATTTTCCGAGCGTGATGCTAAATCGGAGTTTAATCAAGTTATAAATTATGACAACCTAACCAACTGGCACTATTTGATTGTTTAATCAAGACTATAATTACGTAATTCCAACCATTAACAACATTTCTTTTGAGACATTGTAGTAACTGCATTACTACCGCTTAAATTTAACTGTCAAAGCAAGTGTAAAGTATAGATAATAATTTATGCGCTTGTAAAACGTTCGTTTCTAATAAAATTGTTAAATTATTACATCCCACTCGTTTAAATTATTTATTATTAATAAATTAAGCAAAAAGCTGAAATTGATTACAAAATAATTAATTTAATAGTTCTTTTATAATAAAAATCTTATTTTATGATAATTTGCTGTGTTGAGATGGGTCAGGATCTTCGAATTTATAGAACTTCGTAAAACGAACCTCCGTTTGAGTCGCTTCAATAATTGGAACAGATTGAATATTGGGCTGAAGTAGTTGGAAAATCGCGGAATGGATTTGATTGGATTGATTTTCGGTTTTTAGGCCTAACTCTGATAAAAATTAGTAATGAATTACAATTAAAGTGGAATTCTTGCCCTTTCTAAACATTATAATTTATTACTAATTTTTATCAGAGTTAGGCCTAAAAATCGAAAATCAATCCAATCCAATCAAATGCATTCCGCGATTTTCCAACTACTTCAGTCCAATATTCAATCGGTTCCAATTATTGAATCAATGGGCATTGCAAAATGTGAAACGTCTGCAATGCGCTTTGAAAAATCGCTTGTAAGTAAATAATTACATCCGTGCTTTGATTTCAAAGATCTCGAATAAAAAATAAAGGTATGCATATTTTGTTCATTTCTTTCCAACATATGCAATCACATTGAGTTTGTGTTTCAGTCTGACTAGTTAAAATTTTATGGTGCATATGATCCATTTTAAAAGCTTTTAATGCCTCTTCACACGGGTGGTGGGCATATTTCAATGTATATAGTATTTTTTTAGAATTACTAATAACTGTTAGAGGCGGCCGTGGGCTAGAGGTTACCGCGTTAGACTTCTACGCTGAAGGTCCTGGGTTCAATTCCCAATAGCGGAACATCGGATTTTTAACGGCCGTTCTTCCTCGCAAGGCAATGGCAAACCAGTGAGGTATTCTGCTAATAAATCTTCTCTGGAGTAGAAGTGTTTACACTTCCCGTGGTTCGGAGCCCACGTTAAGCTGTAGGTCCTCTATGTCTGATACTCCTAATATACCCCAAATTTATTTTTCGATATATTTTTTCAAAACGATAAAGAATACTGTTTTAGGGTAAGTTTATCTACTATTATAAACATAAGATTTATTATTTAACTTAAAAATTAATTACACGTGAGCCAGCTTGAAATAAGTGAAGCATATGAAATTGCATACATTATAAACAGACATATCTTCAAGGTCACAAAAAAGAAAAGCTATTCAAAAAAAAGTTCGACCATATATTCTTCTACATAAATATGTAATTAAAGCAGAAACTACCAATTCTTCCTGTTACTCAGATTGGTCTTCATTAAAACAGGTGTCGCAAATTAGGTTCGCATGTTCCATGCAAATAGAATTTTCACAAGCTGAACATTGTTTAGATGCTTCTCTATCCTTTGTTCTTGGACAAATGTTACACCTTGAAATGTTAACTCTTCTTAGGACTTGACCTTCCCCAAATTTAAATTTTTCAAAAATGTTTTGACGAATAAGCCTTCGTGCATGGGAATTATCTTTTCTAACTTCGAGAATGCCTGATACCAGTGCCAATCCCAATTGTTTTATATAATCTCTTCTTTTTAAATTTGTGTCGGTGTTCAACTTGTAAACAATCATCGAATTGATTCCTGCTGTATTTAATAAAGAATAAAATACAGTAAGCAGCCATGTATTGCTGTTTCTTGACACATATGTAGCTGAGAGCTGATCTACTGTATCAACGGCACATTTGCTGGAATTATAAAAAGTGATCATTTCTAGCTTGGCAGCCTCCCCGGTATCTTCGTCTATTGTGTCATCATGATGAGGGTTGATATCTTGGGAGCGAATGACTTAACAGTAACATCCTTTTGAAACGCGAAAATAGTACTTTTTACAGGACGACGACGACGACCTTTACTAGTAGATATTTCAAGAGGAAGTTTTCTTTTGTTGCTTTTATTGTAGCAACGGATGTTAGCTGGTGCTCTTTTAGTAACCTCATAACCAGCGGATAACTTGTAAACCATCTATCGAAGGTCACACTTCTTCATGAACCTGATATTGGTATAATCTGGCGGATAACAACGTCTTCAGTTTTGTTACTTACTGAATAGGGGCTTTTCCTGCGTAAATTTCCATGTTGAGTACGTAATATAGCTTGCCTATATCCACAAGAGCAAAAATTTTAATACCATACTTTGCAGGCTTGTTTGGAATGTATTGTTTAAACCCACAACATCCACGGAAAGCTTCGAGCTTTTCATCAATAGTTACGTATTCGCTGGGTATAAAATGGCTTTGGCAATGTTCAACAAATCGTTCGAATACGGCTCCAATCGACGCCAGTTTGGCAAAGGTACACCTTTCTTGTCTACTATCTGCATCATCAAAGCGAAGATGAGACAGGAGAAACGTAAACCTTTGCAAAGGAATTGTAGATCGAAATATATCGACTCCTGTACCATCTGTATTCCACAGATCTTCTAAATTCTGCCTATTGGACCTAAAAAGACCCGCTAAATAAAGCAAACCAATTACGGCTTTCAGCTTTAATAGAGTCGTTTTTACAACATATTTTTAGGAATCGTTTTATTTCATAGACTGCAACGATATCGGTTGATTTGTGTATCTGACAATATCATTTAGCATAACTTCATCAAAAAAACCTGCCAACAATCTTATAGTTTTTGCTATTTTTGCCATCCCTTTGACTCCTGGTAAATGTGTTATAATGTTTACAGATCTTGTACGCCCATGGTTGGGTAAGGATGGTTTTTCCATCGAGTTGTTTTATCTTTCGCGATATAACAAGGCAATTTACGTGTTTTTATGGCAACTTGATCATCGTCATCTTCTCCTTCTTCATTCTTTTCTGCTTCCTCCTGATCTTTTGTTCAGTGGCAGAATCTTCGGAATGTTCGCTCGCATAATCAGAGGGCTCATTTTCAGATTCTGTGCCAAAACTTATTTCTACTTCCTCTCATAATTTCTGCTTTTACCTGTTCCGCCTCGTACGACATTCTAAATGGTATAAAGTAGAAAATTTTGTTTATCTAAGGCAAAAACTTCGATGTAAATTCATAATCACCTTTTTATAAATTATTACTTAGATGGTAAGGTGGGGTATCGTATACCCCAAACAACTTTTAATACTTACAATTGTACACCCACGCTAACGCTGGTATCACCGATCCCTTCCAGAATGTTTAGCTTGAAGTACTGACAGCGACGCATCACAGTATGTAAAGTTGTATAAATTACAAAATTAAACATTTACCATGGGGTATGTCATACCCCACCATACCGATGCCGGGTCAATTGGAAAATAATATATTACCATTGTCACAATAATTAATATGTGCAATATTTTTTTTTTTTTTACATATTCACGTTGTTTGTAACATGCATTACACTCTGTAAAATAGGTGGCATCAATAATGCAGCATATTAGACCACGTGGTATCCGGATTAGAGGATTTTTCGTTTAAAATGGCCATGAGCTTGTTTTTTGATACTAATATGTGCCGCCGCTATAGCCCTTTCTCGAGTGTGTCTTGTTAGTAGTATTTGATGAGAAGGAGTTTCGTTTTCGTTGCACTAAGTTATACCAGTTTTAAACCACTGAAGAGCTTTCTTGTGTTCGACAGAACTTCTAATTGAACGTCATCATAATCTACCTTTTCTTGAAGTATGACGAGCGCCTTTATTGTATTGTGTTTCAGATGTGGCTATGCGTCGGTAGTTCCACTTTGAAACTTCTAACGTGCGAAAATCCGCGACGATATTTACTCTGTAGGAAAATGCGGAGTGTGCAAAATGGAATACCACTGTTCGAATTATCGAGACTAGGGAACTCGAGTTGACCGCTGTTCGGATTATCGCGACTGTACTGTAATTATAAATAAAATATATTTCACTATCGTAGGTAGGGTAGGTAGCATATATATATACAGGTTCTCCTTAAATGATACGAAAAATACAATTAACACAAAGTTTGAAATATATAATACATGTAGAGACAAAATTCCCTATGGCACCTAGAAAAATGTTCCCCTTAACATGCGAAAATGTCCGACGATATTTGCCCTGGGGAAATGCGGAACGTACAAAATGGAATACTGATGTTCGGATTAGCGAGACTAGGGAACTCGAGTCGACCGCTGCTCGGATTATCGAAACTGTACTGTAATTAAATATATTTCACTATAGTAAGTAGGTTAGGTAGCATATATATATAGGGTCTCCTTAAATGATGCCAAAATTACGATTAACACAAAGTTTGAATATGTAATTATATGTAGGGAGAAAATTCCCTATGGCACCCAGAAAAATATGGCAATTATGTTTTAAACAACTAAAGTTAAAATTTTTACCAAAAGCAATTTTTCAACATACACCAGCAAAACGAAATTACTTGCTAGGTATTATAAATAACTAACCCAGTTAAATCAGCCACACCATATTTATTAAAATTGCCGTTAAATATTTTCCATTACATGGAAGATCAATTGCAACCAACAATCTTTAAATAACTTTCGATGTTTAGTGGTTGTCTACCTATTGGTACATGAGAATTTTTGTGACCATATCGAAAAAAATACGCAATCTAAATGACGAAATCCGTAAACCAACGGCAGAATACATCGAGGAAAACGTACGGAAAAGTTAGGATACGTTCGTAGAATTAATACAGCTTCAAACTGTATAAAGAAGCAATAGAATTTGCGGAATGTGCATTTTTTTTAAAAGGACTCTACCGGCGCTTTGCGAACTTATATACTGAATATCATATTTTTTAGTTGCCACCAAATTCAAATGATAGTCAGCACACAGTTTTGTAGAAAATGCATGTAGGTAGGGTTCATCGTACAATGTCGTGTCGAACCATGCCGCGCCTAATGCGACTACATTATAGGTGTTTTTGAGCCTATGCCTAACCCCATACTCATTCCAATATTGTGCAGGATGTCTTTGACTATATCATACCACACATTATTTCATATACCATACATCATTTCATATAATACAATATATTATACTGTCCATCATTCCATGCCATACCATACATAATCAATTTGCTAATTTGGTTGGAAACCATGGGATCGTAATGTCAAAAACTTTCTCCAGATTTTTTTCTTCTCGTACTCGCCGTTAACTGTCGGTTCCCCGTGTTTCTACCTTACCGCCGAGGTGAAGCACGTGATAGAGAACAGGCCAATACCTAGCAGTGGGACGTGAAAGACTATTGACAGACAAACCATACATCATATCATTCCGTTTTACACGTCACGTTATTTACCAAATTATACCTTGCACTTCACATTATTTTGTGCCATACCACAACTGTAGCAGACTCAGTACCGTACAATTTACTCAGCTTCAATGTCGTTTTTAGGACGATAGAGTATACAATATTTTTTTACATGCTGCAGGTAATACTCCCAATAATATAAATCTTTTTAAATAAGTAGGTATTTAAATTAAGATTTGCTGTTGCATAAAAAACGAAAAACGTGCCAACTTTTTATTGTTCATTAACCTTCCGAGTTTTTGCAACAGTAAATGATACTTTGTAGTGGTGTTGGTATTTTTCACAATTTCGTTTCACCAAAACAACGTTCTTGTTATTTGTATCGGAAATATATGTACAAAATGATTTGCGCTTTTTTGAAATGAATTGAAAAGGCGAGTATTCTCTACAAACTTTGAGAAAATGCTGCAATGGCTTCGATAAACGGTGTGGTTTAATTATAGAGAATTTCTAATATATCTACAAAATAATAAAAAGTATTGTAGAAACTGTCACTAATTCCACTGATAACCAACCATTAGTGATTTTAAAATCGGTGTAAAGAACGTGTTCCTTTTAACGGACAGGCACTGAAAGCAAAAGAAAAAATATTACAAGCTATACACGAAAAGGAGCAATAGTATAGCTAGTAGCATGGAATATAATTTGATTATAAGCAAATTTTTTTTCAGAAAATCAGTCCTAAAAAAAGTATTAGATAGGAACTATTTACAAATAAATAATGAGAACACTGTTTTTAACAAGTGTCTAATACCCCCGATTCACAAATAACACGAACCCTTTTATAAATAACGCCATAATTAAATAATAATAATCAAACTGGTATTCATTAGTTTACACTATCTTGAGTCTACTCCATATAACTCATGATCTTCAGTCTACTTTACATAATTCATTATCTGAAGTCTACTGTATATAACTCATTATCTTGAGTCTACTGTATGTAATGCATTATTGTAGATTAAATGACTTACCTGTAAGGAAGTTCAATCGAAATTATACGAGCACTCCGTCAGCCTAGACAACATTTTGTAGTTTGCATAAACTGCAGACTGTATCACTTGTTTAAAGCCATTGAAAAAAATATTCAGCTTTGGACACGTCTCCTGCTCGGCGACCCATATTACTCATTCTGCATTTAGGTAAGTACAAATCACAGGAGGGGAGGGAACAGAAGAAAAAAGGGGTGGTTTGTCTAGGCTGACGGAGTGCTCGTATAATTTCGATTGAACTTCCTTACAGGTAAGTCGTTTAATCGACAATTATACTTCGCACTCCGTCAGCCTAGACAACATTTTGTAGATGTTTAAAGCGTTTATGTGATCTGTAACCACAAAAGCACAGAGCGATACTGCTTAAGTACAAGTACACAATTGATAACACCAAAGAAAATATTTATTCCAGTAAAAAACCGTATAACTAGAAATGGTTACAAAGATACCTACGTACATATACTATATTTAGTAAATTATTGATTTTGCAAAAGCGTCCGCCGTAAGCAGCGGTCTATTATAAAATCAAAAAACGTGGTGGAATTTGGGGTCCACCCCGATGGTGTCTATATGCAGGCCTGCTCGAAACGCCGCCGACGTAGAGGCATGGCGTGTGCTGTGTGGTGTAAAAAGTTTAGTGTCAACTCCACTCTTAATGAGCGCTGATTTTGTCCAACGTGATCGGGTTTGGACCGTTGCTGTGTGGTATGGTTTTTTAAATGTTAGAAATAATTTTGTATTGGCTTCCCTTACTTTGGAAGTTTTCTTAGCGTAAAACAAAAGAGTGGATGCTACACATAAAGGAGGTTTATCTGTGAAAAAGGGAAGGATTAATTTTGGTTGGTCTCGTTTGGCCGAAGATGTTTTAATTACTTCCGATATTATAATTTCTAATCTATCTCCTAAACTAACAACATTATTAGTTTGAATTTTTGAAATGGTTTGCAAGCGGTTTCCCGTGGATAACGCCAATAAGGTAATTAGTTTTATGGATAACAATTCGAACGACAGGGTTTCTAATAGGTATAAACCCGAAAGATACTGTAACACTGGGGCTGGGTCCCAGGTGGATACGTGTTTTGGAAAAAGAGGTTTAAGTTTAAAAACTCCTTTCAAGTAACGATGTATGTAGCTATCACTAACTTTTGTCGGAGAAATTAAATTTATAGCAGAACGATGAGAATTTAAAGTAGCATAACTAGCTCCTGTTCTAAATTGTTCATCGAGAAAGCTCATAATATTATGGGGAGTGGGATTATCCATCTTAGCGTTTGCTAGTATACAAAACTTCCACCATTTAGCGAATGTGGTGCTATACTGTTTTATGGTGCTCGTTGATAACGACGAAATCATCACCTTCACACAGCTGTTTGTAAAGCCTTGATCTAGAAAAGCTTTCCTGATACATTCCCGGCCACCAGGGAAAGGCTGCGCCAAAGTGGGTGGCTGAAATCAAACGGGGATAATAAGAGATCCTATTTTGGAGGAAATACTAGCGGAGAACACGTTAACATCTTTACAAATAGAGGATACCAGGATTGTGTTTTCCAGTAAGGTACAATTAGAATGCCCTCTGCTTTGTCGTGTTATTCAAGACTTTGGCAATAATACCAAAAGGAGGGAAAGCGTAAAAGTAGCATTTTCCCCAATCTGTAGTAAACGCATCTATAGCTATAGATTCGGGATCCCTTTTCCATGAAATAAACACTACATTTATTATTAAAATGAGACGCAAATAAGTCTATTGTAGGAGGATCAAAAGTACTTACAATCTTCTGAAACCTTGAATCATTTAGAGAATATTCTGTTTTGACATTTGTTAGTCGAGATTCTTTGTCCGCATGGATATTGTCGGAGGATTTTACGAATGACTTAAATATCCAAATGTTTCTTTGCTCACACCATTGCCAAATTTCCTTCGCTAATTTTGATAAGTTAGGATATTTAACTCCCCCCATACGATTGATGTAACAAATTGCAGTTGTGTTATCTATTCTTAGAAGAATATCCCAATTACGTTTTCCTCTAGCAAAACATTTTAACCCTTTGAATACCGCAAGAAGTTCTAAGTAATTGATATGATGGTGTAATTCTTTTTGTTGCCAGAACCCGTGCGTTTTCTCCCCGTTACAAAAAATTCCCCAACCGGTACGAGAGGCATCTGAATAAAGTTCCATCTGATAAGTGTGTGGGACGAGGGAGGTTGTCGTGCTTGGGATTGTTCTCAACCACCATGTTAAGTCTGATAGTAAGTTTTTGTCAAGAATAAAACGGCCATTATAACTTCCACCTGACTTTTTTAGAGCTAGGTATTTTTGTCTTTCCAAGAGCTTTGTGTAAAGATACCCATATTATACGGCCGGGCAGATGGCTGCCAATGTCCTAATTACTTTTGCTAGCTGCCTTATTTTCCCCGACTTCAACTTTATAAGATTGATGATCATGTTCCTAACCTTACTGTATTTTTCACTTGGCAAAGAAAGTGTTAAATTTGCCGAGTCAAATATAAAACCTAGGTATTTGGTGCTAGTTTTGGGTATCAGGTCACTTTTTGTCAAGTTAATGACAAAACCTAACTTCCGTAGTAAGGAAAGAACAATCTCCGTATTTTTTGCGGTTTTTCCCCGTTTTCTCCCAGAACTAAGAAATCATCAATGTAGTAAATACAAACAATACCTTGTGATCTCAAAACCTGCGCTACTGGTTTAAGTATTTTCGTAAAAACGAAAGGAGCAGTAGAGATACGAAAAGGCATGCATGTGAAGTGGTACCTAATACCGAGAAAACTGAATTTTAAGTATTTTCTATGATTTTTGTTAATAGGGATGGCAAAGTAGGCATCTTTTAAATCAATTGTAGTCATGAAACAGTTCTGTGTTATAAAATTTTTGACAGTTCTGAAATCATCCATTTTGAAATGAGATGAGGAGATATGTTTGTTTAAATTTTTTAGGATAAAGACAAAACGAAATTCCCCATTTGGTTTAGCAATTAAAAAATAAAATGATAAAAATTCACCGTTTTCTTTTTTACACTTCGCGATGGCCCCGAGAGTAATCAGCCTATCAATAGCTTTTTGATATTGCGCCAGTTCCAAGGAACTTGAAAATTGTTTTTTAGGCACCCTGTACTGACGAGGTCGCGAAATAAATGGTATTTTATAACCCTTAATACATTGTAAAATGAACGGATCCCCAGTAATGGAGGTCCATTGTGGATAAAAACATTTTAAGGGTCCAGCAAAAGAGTATACCTCTACTGACGATAATGGGAAAAACTGGCTTGCGTTTTGTTGATCCACTTCCGTGACCTGTCTGACGCTCGGGTGGGTTTGTCAGTGTACGCTCCCCCCCCCCCTCCTCACTGTGTTGTGCGACTGGTATTTGCGTCCTGCAGAGTGGTGAGCTGACAACTTCCCTTTCGGAGAAGGGCGTATCGAGTTTAAATGTTGAGATGGTGTAATACTAGAAGACTTAGGTTTGAACTGGGCTGCTTTCATTTCCAAGCTAGACCGTTGTAAAGTTTGTGCTGCTGTGTTACGTGCGGCAGGTTCAGAGCCAAACAGTTCCGAGTCTAGAAAACCAGATTTTGCAATCACCTGCATAGTGGGATTTAATTTCGGATATAAGCGATGGCGTCTATGTTGTGAAATTAGATAGTGACTGTGTGTAAGCAATTTGGCAGCATCAACGAATGCCGGAATTAGCGAAGTTTTCGTATCAGTGGTATCAAAATCTTTTTCTAGCATCTTAGTTGGGCTAGCCCCTACAGCACTTACTCCCTTTCCGATGTTGGTTTGAATGTGCGCCAAAAAGGAATCTGGTTTCTCCTCGGAGGGAGATAAAAGGAAATGCACCTCTGCATTCATTTTCGGAGGGTTAAGAAGAACGCAGTTCTCTGGAAATAACCAATGTTCGTGTAGTTTAGTTTTGGTATCCTTTTCTAAGCCCTTTTTTGCCAACGCGTAGCTAAGTCCGTGTTAAGGGGAGGACCGGCTTTTAGTGTTAACCATGGTTCCTCCCCCCAAAAAGCAGCAATTTCCTGTTGTTGTTCTAAATCTACAGCGGAGCTATCCACCATCTGTACACTCGAAACATTTATTGACGTGGTAGATTCAGCATCAGAGTACTCTGAATCCGACACACTGGAGCCCAAACAAAATAAAAAGTTGTTAAAAGCGGCCGAAGTCACGTACGGAAACAATTCCACTGCGCTACATATCGAGAATTAGATCATCAAGGCAAGATCGTAAAACAAACGATCAGTGACCTTGACAAAAAAACGTGTTGGTTGCATTTCGTCAAGGCGGATGAAACGTAAGTTTGTCGGCCTTGGAAAAAGGGGGTCCACTGTGACTGAGGGGATTCAACAGAACTCAACCCTCAAACGCAACTCTTCAAGGGAAATTAGGAAACAAAAGCCATCTAATTTACCCTTGGAACAAAAACGAAAAAGCCATACCCAGGTTCTGAGCTGAAACACTCCAAGGAAGATTAATAAATACTTACTAATGTACGAAGAAGAAGCGTATTTTTCCACATTTTTTCTAGTTTTCGCATTTTCTTCTCTAAGAGCCAAGGATTTTGACGAAGAGATTCTTTTACGTTTAGGCATTGCACCAGAACACACAAAAAACTCACTCAAAAGACGAAAAGACCCGCAGTAAAAAATCGCGACGTGATACAGTTCGCACTAAATGCAAGAATGAGTAATATGGGTCGCCGTGCGGGAGACGTGTCCAACGCTGAGTATTTTTTTCAGTGGCTTTAAACAAGTGGTACAGTCTGCATTTTATGCAAACTACAAAATGTTGTCTAGGCTGACGGAGTGCGATATATAATCTTGAATTTTGCTGCATATAACTCGTTATCTTGAGTCTTAACTGCATATGACTCATTATCTCGAGTCTACTGTACATCGTTATTCATCATCTTAAGTCTACTGTATATAACTCATTATCTTGAGTCTTACTGCATATAACTCATTATCTTGAGTCTTACTGCATATAACTCATTATCTCGAGTCTACTGTACATCATAATTCATCATCTTAAGTCTACTGTATATAATTCATTATCTCGAGTCTTACTGCATATAACTCATTATCCTGAGTCTTGCTGCATATAACTCATTATCTTGAGTCTTACTGCATATAACTCAGTATCTTGAGTCTTACTGCATATAACTCATTATCTTGAGTCTTACTGCATATAACTCATTATCTTGAGTCTTACTGCATATAACTCATTATCTTGAGTCTTACTGCATATAACTCATTATCTCGAGTCTACTGTACGTCATAATCCATCATCTTAAGTCTACTGTATATATCTCATTATCTTGAGTCTTACTGCAGATAACTGATTATCTTGAGTCTTACTGCATATAACTCATTATCTTAAGTCTTACTGCATATAATTCATTATCTTGAGTCTATTGTATATAATTTATTATCTTGGAGTCCACTGTATATAACTCCTCTTGGGGCTACTATATATAACCCGTTATCTGGAGTCTCCTGTATATAACTCATTATCTTAAGTCTACTGTATAGTAGTTTAACAGCAATTTGGAACAAGGAGTGTTATTCATTCGTGTATTGGGCTTTTGCCCCAATAGTTCCTATTCGTTGTCTGCACATTAAGTAACAAACGGCGATAGTACCTACGAGCCAAATAGTTATCAACTAGCAGAAGAGTTTCCCAAACTATGTTTTCATAAAGATGTATGTATGCCCAGAATATTCTAGAAGCCTAAAATATTAACATGTCGCAAAATATAAGAACGCTATTTTTTTATTCGGTATTTTTTAAGCGCTGTATGAGACTAATTTCAACGTACAATGCTTAGCAAATGCACAATAAAGAATGGATGGACATCGAGGTCTGATTGCGTGGAATTTTGTTATATATTTTGTTAATTATAGGGTTGAAACCGTAATGCCCCTAATATTAGCAATTGTGATTTAATTATATTTCAACAAGGCTTGTGCAAGAAACTCCGGAAACGTGTGCCCATTCAGTGCTTTTTGTTTGGTGGTATTTGAGCACCCAACATATATTTCATAATGTAGGATGCGCAGATACCTCCCAACAAGGCGCACGTATATACTGCAATGCCTATGGTTTAGAGACCAGTAAATGTAATACAGAGTGTAGATTATTTTGTCTGCAATTATTGTATGTTGATGCAACTGCGGTTGGGACAAAGAAGAAGCTAATCGTTTTATGCAGTCGAGTCTCCTACTACATACATGTATCAAGATGGCTATAGGTAAGGTGAACAACGCGGAGGTGCAAAGGAGATTAGGTTTAAATATTGCAATATTTGTGTTAATGTTATTTCAGAGTTGTTTTATATTACAGACATATTTAAAATCCCAATGCCAACCTCCAAATAATCATTTCTTCTGTGCTATAGATATTGATTGCTTTGCGCCATTAATAAAATTGAGTGCGTGCTGCAATTTTTGCTTTCCGCCATTAATAAAATTGAGTGCGTGCTGCAATTTTTGCTTTCCGCCATTAATAAAATTGAGTGCTTGCTGCAATTCTCGTCGATTTTTTTTCTCCACATTTTCGATTTCAGGCAGATTTCCATCGAGGCTGTTTGAGAATATACCTGAGATAGACAGACCCACGTTTGTTGTATTATTATTATTCAGACGAAATATTTAAAGTATTTGTACAGTGGTAGATATTCGATCAGTTATATTATCGAAATTTCGATGTAAATTGAATTTATCTCCATTTTTTCTGTAGTGTGATCGTAGTGGTTTAGGTAGATATTGATTACTAAATCACTGTAGTTACACCGCATTAGGAATGGAATTTACAACACGGGCAACTTGAAACATTGTCAGTTTTTAGAATCTGCTAGTTTGCTGTTATTAAGTAGTTCAATAGTTTTGAACCCTTTTTTTCTGCAGTTTTCTGTATGTGTAGGCTCTGTAATACCTTTTTTAATTATTATTGTATATTGGATGGTTCAGCAAAAGCATTTGCAATGTTGTAGTATGTTAGTGTGTTAATTGTATAAAGAGGCTGAAACCGTATGGGCCAACGTAGGAAAAGTTTAGTCGATAATGGAACGGACAAAGGCATCTAAGTTTTAGTTTGGAAGGATTGCATGTTAGACACCAAACCACACTTGCCAGAATGCTATGTTAGATTACAAAAAAAACCTTGCAACAATTAACATGTAATGTCGAAGAAAAATGGACGTTCACTCTTCAGATATCTCACAGACGACGCAGATGACGGTGCAGGATTACGAACAATCCCCGTGTTTAATCATGACGATTACTATGGCAGGATCCACAACATTTGCTGTTTGGCAACAGAAGAATGCTTAGCGAAATTGAACTATTCCCTTTGTAACGTACCGAAAACACGGAACGGTATTATTGAAATCTGAGATCGGATTATGTTACTAATACGTATGATAATTGGAATGCAAGTTCTAGAGTTACAAGATGTGATCAAAAGAAAAAGGTATCACTTCAAGGAGGTCTGATGGTAGAGGAACTCAAGAAATTTTTGAAGGGAGGCCAAGGACGGTGGACCACGATGGGATGAATAGGAGAGAATGAAGATGAGATGAAGGACACTAACCGAGTACTCTATGCTGCGGTTTATAATTTTTATGTAGAAATATAGTAATAGTTCAAATATTCCCATCATACACATAACGTACACATAATTTTGGCTTACCATTTTTCTGGGACATTAGTGTTTTTTGGTATAGTCTTGATGAGATGTTTCACGTTTAGAAACTACTATCCGAGTTTAATTTTGTTAGTGTGGTATATAAATCTAGGACTTTTTATTTCTTGTGTTAATTGCTACATACAATAGTTGGTTGTTAATAGGTGGCATGGCCATGTAGAACTAATTCATTGCCAGCGTAGTGTGTACGAAGTGTGTTTTAGGTAATTCGATTCCTAAATCTCTTCATGCATACTGCACCAACAATGAAATTATCAGCACTACATTTTGTACAATAAATAAAAATTATATTTAATTCTACATTCTTGCAGTGTAACATGTTGGCACGGATGAATTGTAAGTGTTTGCTTCTCTTAAATATCTATGTAGCGTAGTTACAAAATCGCTTTTCCATGTTTGGGAATGGTACGTAAGAATGATATTCTTGGGAATATTAGGGTGGCACTTGGTTCCTAAAATGTATGCAGTATATCCCAGTATGTAAAACAACCAATTGCAATTCTTGAAAAGTTAAGATTATTGTGATTTTACCAATTTTAACATGCACTTTTAACGCATTGCCATTTTTCGTAATTTTTGATCATTGTGACATAAAAGAATGATTATGTAAACAAATGTTTTAACCTGTTAATGTGTTAGTTGTTTTCTCAGGTTCGTGTTTGAGATCTGCTACTGTGGGACCCGCCTCCCCCTGGTTTAGTTTGTTGGAAATGTCTTAGATGTGTTTGATTTTAAGGCATTTGTACAAACTACACTATGGGTACCTATATATCTTCTTAATCCAAGATTTTTAAAATTGTACACACTTTTTTTAAGGCGCATGCTGGAATCGTGAATTGATTACAAGGTTTTGTCCTACAAAACGCTTCATGGAACTTTTCCTTTAAAAGAAGAATGCAAAATAACTACTTTTCGAAGACTGTTCTACATTGTAACGTATTGGTCAGATTGCCTACAAAATGTGCGATAATTCGCTTGGTTTCTGTTAAGTCGTCTGCATACTTCTGATGTTTGATGGTATACGTAGGATATATAAATCGCTGAAAGTAGTATCTGAAACTGCTACTCTACCAAAGCCATAAAAATACCGTATTTTTGAGCAAGTTGGTAAATTATGTTAAGGATATCCTAACCTTTTACAAAGAGGATCCAACATACTACTTTCCTCGTCGATAGATTAATGCTGGAAAGCGAACTGCAGCCAACTAAAAAAGTGGAGCGTGTAGTATGTGAAAAAAAAATGGTACAAGGTCGTGGCACTCTTCTGGTTTCACAAAAATTAGAGGAACCTTAACCGTGGGATTGTGCGGATTATATACTTGACTAGATTTTAATTATGAGACTGTAAACAAATGGAGAGGCGTATATCCAGAGATGGAGTAAAACACGCTGAATATGATGATGATGATGATGAAACAAATGTCACCGAATTAGTTCCACAATATCATAAACGTAGGTTAGTTTTACCGTACTTTTGTATTAGTTTTGGCAATTTTCTGTAATCGGGTCTTGCCATTCTTCCATTCAATTATAATCTTACATGTGTTGTCTCCTAGTTTAAACATTTAGAAACATTGCATATTAAAGTAGATATCGTAGTTTTCTGATCATTCAATTAGTTGCGTTGTCTTATTATGTTACATACTTAAGTGTCTGTTATACAGGCATTCCATTCGATTGCATTGTTTGATTACATAAATTGGTAGCATAGCGGAATACTGCGGACACCGGTCATACGGTATTTGTACTGCAGTACAATACGCGCTGGTCAGTACTTGGATGGGTGGATCAGTATAGTAGCATCTGCAACCTATCATGCTTTAATAGGGCACATGAAGCCGTCGCTCCCGGTTGGCATACCAACATCTTCAACAATCGTAAACCATGAAGTGGAACTTCTCTTCAGTTCGACGGATTAGGTTAGCTGCTTGGCATACGTGAAAAAAGGGCTTACAGAACCTACTCCGTCTTAAGTAATTAACAGGTCATCGACCTATACGCTGATGAGGAAGAAGATTTACTTATGTAAAGTATTTGTTGCCTAGGGTGACCAGATCGGTACAACTAAAAATCAGGACACGGTGATTAAGAAAACAAATTTTTACAGTTACATTTTATTTTGGGAATTTTTTAAGTGCTGTATGAAACTAATTTCAACGTACAATGCTTAAAAAATGCCCAATAAAGAATGGATAAACATTGAGGTGTGACTGCATAGAATTGTATTATATATTTTCTTAATTATATGGTTTAAATCGCAATACCCCTAATATAAGGAATTGTCATTTAATTATATTTCAACAAGGCTTTTGCAAGAAACTCGGGAAACCTGCGTACAACTTGTGCCCATTCAGTGCTTTTTGTTTGGTGGTATTTGAGCAGCCAACATATATTTCATAATGTAGGATGCGCAGATACCTCCCAACAAGGCGCACGTATATACTGCAATGCCTATGGTTTAGAGACCAGTAAATGTAATACATAGTATAGATTATTTTGTCTGCAATTATTTATTGTATGTTAATGCAACTGCGGTTGGTACAAAGAAGAAGCTAATCGTTTTATGCAGTCGCGTCCTACTACATACATGTATCAAGATGGCTGTAGGTAAGGTGAAGAACGCTGAGGTGCAAAGGAGATTAGGTTTAGACATTGCAATATTTGTGTTAATGTTATTTCAGAGTTGTTTTGTATTACAGACATATTTAAATCTCAATGCCAAACTCCCAAATAATCATTTCTTCTGTGCTTTAGATATTGTTTTCCGCCATTAATAAAATTGAGTGCGTGCTGCAATTCTCTTCGATTTTTTTTTTCTCCAGATTTTCGATTCCAGGCAGATTTCCATCGAGGCTGTTTGAGAATATACCTGAGATAGACACCCACGTTTGTTGTATTATTATTCAGACGAATTATTTAAAGTATTTGTACAATGGTAGATAATAGATCAGTTTGATTATCGAAATTTCGATGTAAACTGAATATGTCTCCATTTTTTCTGTAGTATGATCGTAGTGGTTTAGATAGATATTGATTACTAAAGCACTGCAGTTACACCGCATTAGGAATGGAACTTACAACACGGGCAACTTGAAACTTTGCCAGTTTTCAGAATCTGCTAGTTTGCTGTTTTTAAGTAGTTCAATAGTTTTAAACCCTTTTTTTTTCTGCAGTTTTCTGTATGTGTAGGCTCTGTAGTACTTTTTTTTAATTATTATTGTATATTGGATAGTTCAGCAAAAGCATTTGCAATGTTGTAGTATGTTAGTGTGTTAATTGTATAAAGACGCTGAAACCTTATGGGCCAACGTAGGAAGAGTTTAGTCAATAATGGAATGGACATAGGCATCTAAGTTTCAGTTTGGAAGGATTGCATGTTACACACTAAACCTCATTTGCTAGAATTCTACGTTAGATTGCAAAAAAACCCCTTACAACGATTGACATACAAAATCGAAGAAAAATTGACGTTCACTCTTCACAGACGACGCAGATGACGGTGCAGGATTACGAAAAATCCCTATGTTTAATCAAGACGATTACTGTGGCACGATCCACAACAATTGCTGTTTGGAAACAGAAGAATGCTTAAACGAAATTGAATTATTCCCTTTATAACGTATGGAAAACACGGAACCGTATTATTGAAATCTGAGATTGGATTATTTTACTAATACGTGTAATAATTCGAATGCAAATTCTAGAGTCACAAGATGTGATCAAAAGAGAAAGGTATCATGTCTGATGGTAGAGGAACTCGAGAAATGTTTGAAGGGAGGCCAAGGACGGTGGACCACATTTGGATGAATAGGAGAGAATGAAGATGAGATGAGGAGACTAGGCGAGTACTCTATGCTGCGGTTTATAATTTTTATAATCATCATCATCTGACATGGAGCTGAGTCGAGGGTCGATCCTGGATACGCCAGGCCCACCCCATGCCAGTAAGATGGGTAGGAATTTACGGTATAGGGTGGGATCGGGTGGGGCATTGCACAACGTTAGCATGTCTGCAATGCATACCGCAAGACACCGCTGCTGCAACACCGGGTAGTTAGTAAGATACGCATCAATGGGTTGTGGAGTACGTACCCGAGACCGTTATGCTCTTAATGATTTGAACCTACCAACTTTGATAGCAAAGTTTCACAATGTTCGTATTTCTCATTTATCTCGGTCTCTAAGGTTACCTAGCGCATCTAACTTAGTTTTCTAGGAGCTAATAGCTTCTTAATGGGTACTCCCAGACTGATTGAAACTGACCTTTATGCGATTAAGCCTCTGAGCCTAATTGCTTGAGGATCGAGATTTACAGTGTTCGTAGTCTTATCTAGTTAATGTATAAGGGTAACAGATTGCTCTAATCCTAGGTGCCAAATGACTAACTAACTACTGGAGATTTACCGCCCTGCTTTCCTTTCGGTTTTCACTTAGTTGGCCGTTTGCCTCGGGATTGAACGTCCTGCTTTTCCCTAACCTTCCGCACTGCAGTGGAGGGCTAGCTATCCAACGTTTTTTTTTCCCCTGGTACTTTTTGCGGTTCTGCTCCGTTGTGTTCCCCGTCCTCACACTCTGTCTTCTTCTTCGTCTCCATTGGGCTGTTCGTCGTCGGCCGTGTCTTGATCGGATTCTTCCAGGAGTTTTAGTAGATTCTTCTGATCTCTCTTCGGATATCCTCTTTTCGTCGAGCCCATTCCTCCCATGTCTGTTTGTAGATATATAATAATAGTTCAAATATTCCCATCATACACATAACGTAAACATAATTTTGGCTTACCTTTTTCTAGGACATCTATTTTTTTGGTATAGTCTCGATGATATGTTTCACGTTTAGAAATTACTATCTGAGCTTAATTTTATTAGTGTGGTATATAAATCTAAGACTTTTTATTTCTTGTGTTACACTGCTACATAGAATAGTTGGTTGTTAATAGGTGGCATGGCCATGTAGAACTAATTTATTGCCAGCGTAGTGTGTACGAAGTGTGTCTTAGGTAATTTAATTCCTAAATCTCTTCATGCATACTGCACCAACAATGAAATTATCAGCACAACTACATTCTGTATAATAAAAAAATTCTATTCAATTCGAGATTCTTACATTGTAATATTTTGGCACGGATGAATTGTAAGTGTTGTCTGCTTCTCGTAAATATGTATGTGGCGTAGTTACAAAATTGCTTTTCCATGTTTGGGAATGGTACGTAAGAATGATATTCTTGGGAATATTAGGGTGCATTTGGTTCCTAAAATGTATGCAGTGTACCACAGCATGTAAAACAACTATTGGCAATTCTTGAAAAGTTAAGATTATTGTGATTTTACGAATTTTAATATATTTACTTTTAACGCACTGCCATTTTTCGCAATTTTTTGTCGTTGTGAGATACAAAGAATGATCATGTGAACAAATGTTTTAACCTGTTAATGTGTTAGTTGTTTTCCCAGGTTCGTGTTTGAGATCTGCTACTGTGGGACCCTCCTCCCCCTGATTTAGTTTGTTGGAAATGTCTTAGTTGTGTTTCTACGGCATTTGTACAACTATAACATGGGTAAATATCTTTATAATCCAAGATTTTTAAAGTTGTACACGCTTTTTTAAGGCGCATGCTGGAATCGTGAATTGATTGCAAGGTTTTGTCAAATCAAAATAACTAGTTTTCGAAGACTGTTCAACAGTGTAACGTGTTGGTCCCATTGCCTACAGAATGTCTTTGGCGATAATTCGTTCGGTTTCTGTTAACTCGTCTGCATACTTCTGATATGTGATGGTATACGTAGTATATTTAAACCATTGAAAGTGGTATCTGAAACTACTACTCTACCAAAGCCATAACAATACCGTATTTCTGAGCAAGTTGGAAAATTATGTTAAGGATATCCTAACCTTTTACAAGGACGATACAACATACTCCTTTCCTCGTCCTTAGATTAATGTTGGAAAGCGAACTGCAGCCAACTAAAAACGTGTAGCGTATAGTATATATGAAAAGAAAATGGTACAAAGTTTTGGCACTCTTCTGGTTTAACAAAAATTAGTATAGGAACCTTAACCATGGGGTTGTGTGGATTATATACTTAACTAGATTTTAATTATGAGACTGTAAACAAATATCATCGAATTAGTTCCACAATATCATAAACGTAGGTTAGTTTTACCGTACTTTTGTATTAGTTTTGGCAATTTTCTGTAATCGGGTCTTGCCTTTCTTCCATTCAATCCATTCCAATAATCTTACATGTATTATCTCCTAGTTTAAAGATTTAGAAACATTGCATATTAAAGTAGATATCGTAATTTTCTGATCATTCAATTAGTTGCATTGTCTTATTATGTTACATACTTAATTTGCTGTTATACAGGCATTCCATTTGACGGTATTGTTTGATTTACATAAATTGGTAGCATAGCGGAGTACTGCGGACACCGTTCATACGGTATTTCTACTGCAGGACAATCCGCGCTGGTCAGTACTTGGATGGGTGGACCAATATACTGGCATATACGACCTATCATGCTGTAATAGGGCACATGCAGCCGTCGGTCCCGGTTGTCATACCAACATCTTCAACAATCGTAAACCATGAAGTAGAACTTCAGTTCGACGGATTAGGTTAGCCTCTTGGCATACGTGAAAGGAGGGCTTACAGAACCTAGTCCGTCTAAGTAATTAACGGGTCATTGACCTATACGCCGAGGAGGAAGAAGATTTACTTACGTAAAGTATTTGTTTACTAGGGTGACCAGATCGGTACAACTAAAAATCAGGACACGGTGATTAAGAAAAGAAATTCTTGCAGTACATTTTATTTTCGGACATTTACACAATACATCACGTCATCCAAAATTTATCTTATTAATAGATTACTAAATATTGAAGATATTTTTTGAATACCTTCGCGGAATGTACTGCGGTCTATATAGTAGTACACAGTTGTGCATATGGGTACTCACACTTGACACTACACGCACTCGTGAGTGGTAGTGATTGTTATGCTCGTTTGATTTTGCCGTTTCATCTGAATTACAGTCTCATTTTAATTGGCGCTCTGAAGTCGATTATGATTGTACTATTTCCAAAGGTAAAATTTATGGGAGGTCACTTTTTCGAAACTTTCGAAAGGGAACGCTAGGCATGTATGTTTAGTCTGTTTATGCCGAACGAAAACAATTCTTAGAATCCTTTGTCTGCAGAATTGGTTCGGAAGTTCCACGTGGAATATTTTGTTGTAGAATTCTTGCAACGTATTTCGTAATATGATGAAATATTCCAGGTTCCAGACATTGGCGTTCGTTTTTTTCTCGAGTGGACTTTGGATTTCTTTTCGACCCGGTTGCATGTAAAGATTTCAGCGTCGAAAAAAAGGGCGGTGGGTGTCCATTGCGTGAATTTTCGTATGTTATCACCGTGGGGTGAACAGAACCATCGACAAGTGTCGTGGATTTAACTATTGGAAGGCAATTCATTGCGAATTTGCTGATCGCTTCTGGCGGATTAATATCGAACCCTTTCGTGTTCCTCTGAATTTGCGGCTGCTGCGACAAACGCAAGCGACCTCGCGCCTGTGATTTTTGTCCGTTTCTTAAGAACCCATGAACACCCCAAATTATGCCTGCCTCTCTCTGTACTGTCTATTAAAGAAAACTAAGCTAAAATAAATTGTTAATTGTGCTGTTGTGAAAACTTGTTCCGAGATTCGTTTGACTGCTTTGAAGTGTTGAACCCTTTTTTTTATGCAACGCAAAGCGACCTTCAGTCGCCAATTGATGTTAGTTATTAGTCGTAAAGTGTAAGTGGTTTCTGTAAACTCGAACGTCACTGGCTGCGCAGATCTGTGTGTTTATTAAAATATATATCGCAAGCCAGTGGCGGCGAGCTCTTTGTTTGAACGTTCCAACTTCCATCTGTGTTCAACTACAATTATTACCGTTTTGCTTGCATTTTTCTTGTACGATGTGTGTTACCAGTTTCAAGCAATAGAATTATATTTGTCTTAACATTCACCATATCTTTTATATGTGTGTATTGTATTTTGCATGAACTTTGTAAGCTTTATATACAGAAGGAGGCACAATAGAGTTGAGTTAGATTCCCGTAAGCTGCTGGCTTCTCGGCCTTCCACGAGAACCTGCTATCAGCTGTGATTTAGAAGGTGGCGCCCACTTGACTTACTCCGTACACAACTACGTTAGATTTCCTTCCCTTAAGCGTCTCTCGTGAACCACCCCTACTCCTCTCACTTAAGCTGAAGGCACTTTCATCTTTCCTGTCGCAGGTCGACGAAAAGGCTCGATCAACACGATCAAAAGTGATTTTTATTTTTGTATCCGCTCAAAATTGTAGACATTACGTGAAGACGAGGAACTACAAAAAGTGTCCGAACAATTTTATTGTAAATTGTCTATATTCGATAACTAATAATTATGAGTACCGGAAAATCGGGACACACAATAGTCCGGAAAATACATCTTCAGGACATCAGGACGTCGTACAAAAATAGGGACGTCTGCTCACCCTAGTGTTGTCGTTACATAGACACATTGCCATATTAGAAATTTTATTCTTGTAGTTGTCATTTATACACATTTAATATCGTTTTTTGATAACAAATTTGTCAGCCAACGACCATCTCAAAAATTATAAACAAGTACAAAAAATAGTGCAAACAGATAAGTAATCTTTAATTAGTAATAGTTAACTACATGTAGTTTCTAAAATCTCGAACAAACTGAACTAAGAAATGCATATACAGAATGTGCCAGGAATATTTCCAATTGCCTGTAGAAGAAAACATGTTTTGTTCATTCGCATATTTTGAGAGGCCCAAAATAGCTGGCTATAACATAGTTTCGAAATCACTTCCCTTTTATTTGTTCGATTGCATGACCATTTTAAAAGCAACTCAAAATGAAGCTAATTGATTGGGGATAAGAAAGTGGGCAACTTTGATCCTGGTTCTCGTCAACTTTAGATTGCTTCTCTCAGTTTATCTGGCGAGCGCACATGTCCCTGCTAACCGTCAATCTGTACTCTTAAAAACGCATTACACGCTTGGATTCCGGGACTAAAATACCCTGCTACTCTGTCCAGCCGAAATTTAGAGACCCCCGTGATATACTTCAGAACTACACGTTGATACTAAAAATTCAGCCGATGATTCACAAATACTAAATTTAAAAAATAACTAAATTATTAGTAGATATTTGTAACATCTGGTGAGATGTCTTTCGGTTTTATTTTTTTTTTGTTGGCGTCAACTTTGTTTATATTAATAAATAATTACGCTGCTACAGTGGGGAAAAATAAGTAACTAATTTCCCTCTAAACGTTGCTCCTAAAAAAGTCTATATGGAAGTGTAACCCCTATGTTTGCTCAATCGAAAGCGGTTTGTGTTTAATGACTGATTTTTCCAACAGTAACGGCAAACCTTCAACGTAATTGAATCTGTTTGAAGTGGAAGCTTTTATAATCAATTCATCACAAGTTGCTGTATATTTACGTTACTCATTCATATACGAAGCATCCCAAAAAAAGTTATTGTATTTTAATAAATAACGATAGCTGGCATTACTGTTTTGAAAAACTAATGTTTAATAATGCATGATTAAAGAAACCATAGATGGACTGTCCAAAAACACCAACGGAATACAATTTTACTTAATAATATAAACAAGACGACATGAACGCACTATGGAGTATACGAGGTATCTCTAAAAGGTTTGTAAAAATATAATCCTATTCGGTATATAAAAATACACAAAAAATTGCTATTGTTAAAAGTCAATAATCCCAACCGTTTTAGAGATCATTCAATTTTTATGCGAAATCGATATATCATGGAAATTTGGAAACTTCGTACTATGGGTATTAAATTCGCACCTAGATTCAAGACTAGGCTCTCTAACCTGCAACCTTGACGAGTTACATACGCACATAAAATTTCAAACCATTAGTCCAACTATTATCATAATTATATGCAGAAAAGTGATCGGACAAATCTCACTTTCAAAGGCTGTAAACTTTTGTATATAGGTCACTTGGGTTACATCGACTTATTTTGGTGTCAGGAATATATGGTACAGACAACTTGTGTGTCAACAGGCAACACAATCTTGAATTTTTCGTGTCCTCTAAACCAGTGGTTCCCAAATATTTTTAAAGCCTTCCGCCCCCCTTTAGTTAAAATTTTTCTGGCGACCTCACTTTTAGTACTCAACTTCATTCCGAATCAGCGGGTACATGGCCAACTGATGACGCCATCTATTACCAAGTAGCGCAATTTATTTGTTTGTTCTCCATGTTTTCGGAAATTTCAACCATATTCGGGATGGTACTGGAATAACTTCGAAAATCCATTTTGCTGTATGTAAGCAGTGGATCGCGATGAGATTAGTTATATCATTTCAAAATTGTATTCTGTACCACTGACCAATAGATCGATAACAAATATTGAACGTTAAGTACTACGAGCTATACTCATTTTGTTAAACATTGATATATCTTTAAAACGATCACTAGATCCTTCCGCGTCTGACATTGTACAACGATGAATGTCTCAAATATGGTTTTATCATTATTTTCCAGAAACCCCAGTGCGTACTTTGTTAAGAAGTGTTGTCAAAATAAAGCATGAAACCCTCAAAGCTATTTCGCCATTTCAATACCAAACGTCAACATAAAAAAGAAAAGCCTGTAAAATTCTTTGAAAGAAAGCTAAAAACTCCCTCTACAAGGAGCTAACCACTTTTTAATCAGCGACCAGTACTAATGCAAAGGCACTCTACTATTAAGTTATTGAGTTGCATTTCGCAAAAACCAGTAAGTCACGTACAATTGCTGCAGATCTGATTTTACCAGGAGCTGCTAAAACGGTTCAAATAATGGTTGATGAACAAGAGGCTGACAAACTGAACGCAATACCGTTCTCCAATATTACTGTCCAAAAAAGAATAAGCGACATGGCAGAAGATATACGAACAAAAGTTTTTGAAAATATTAACAAGTGCACGTACTTCTCCTTACAGATGGACGAATCCACGGGTATTTCTAACTACCCAATTTATAAGATACAATACATGTTCTCTTTCCGCTGAGCCTATCTAGCAGGCTGTAATATTCTGAAACAAATTTTACTTGCAATTTAACGTAGTTGTTTACAAGTTTAATTATAAAGTTGTCAAATATACGTGAAGGTTTCTAAAATATATAATTTTAAAGCCATGCGCTTTAGCTACCGTAAAGCGGCGGTACAATCCATTTCAACGTGGTCGACTTTCTTTGAATGCCAACTTTCGAGCTCCTAAGCCAAAAACGCTAGTTACCGAAAAGAATAGAACCGGCACGTTACTGCCAGGAGTATTCACGCAACTTTAAAGATTGGTGTGAAAACAATCGATAAAATTTTACACAAACATTTGATGGTACGTACGTAAGCTTTGCGCCCGTTGGATTCCCAAAATTTGATTCCGTTTAAAAAGAAAACTGTGTGGCATGGTGTAGATCTATATACTGGATCGACTTGACAATGGATCGTCTCGCTTGGTGTGCATCTTTACAGGTGATAAAACGTGGGTATACTTCTATGATCCCGAAAGAAAGCAACAGTCGGTAGTTTGGGTCTTTGAGAACGAATCGGCTCCAGCAAAGGTTGTTCGCGAAAAAAGTCGGAACAAAAAGGTGGTCGTTCCATTTTTTCGCGTAAAACGTCCAAGAGGAATGATCATCTTACATCAAGATAACGCTCAGGCACACACTGCTGCTCGAACGACTTGGTATTTGAATGCCCAAAATATTGAAATAATGGATCATTTGCCGTATAGTCCAAACCTAGAACCGAATTTTCTTTTATTTCCGCGTGTAAAGAATAATTTACGAGGTTTACGTTTTACATCGGCCGACGAAGCGGTTAACGCATTTAAAAATGAAATAAATAACCTAACGCGGGAAGATTAAAGAAAATGTTTTGAAGATTGGTTTTCACGGATACAAAAATTCATTGACTGTGGAGGGGAATACTTTGAAAAATTATAAATAAATGTATTTTGTCAATAAATTATGTATTACTTTACTAGGCTCAGCAGAAACAGAACAGCCCTCGTATTTTATTTTATATTCTATTAGAGGTTAATACCATCGGATAATGTTTATTCGACATTTTCATGCAAACTAATGGTTAAAGTGGTAAATTTCATCACGGGCAAAACATTGCAGACTCTTATTTTTCGAAAAATTTGTGAAGACGGGTTCTTTATACGCAAATTTTCTTTGTCACACGGAAGTAAGATGGCTTTCGAGGGGTAACGTCTTGAAAAGTGTTTTTCAGCTAAAAGCGGAACTTTTAATGTACCTGCAAGATGACAAACCGGAATATGAAAACATATTGTCCAATTCTCTTACACTTTTTAGGTTTGCTTTTCTTGCTGACATTTTCGAACACTCTGTATAGCAGTTTGCAAGGCCACGATATTAACATAATAACATCTACGAACAAAATTAATGAATGTATAAAGAAACTTGATTTCTGGAAGACTTTAATTGGAAAAAAGTTTGATCACATTCAAGTGCGTTCAAGAACTCGTGGAAGACTTAGTTATGGATGATAATATGAAAAGTACTGAGCATTTATTTCCAGATATGCAGGTTAGTTTACACAATTTAAAGCACAGCTCATTGACTATTTCCCCAAAGAAATTCAAAACGGTTATGACAACCATAGATTGATAATGAATCCGTTTTTAGAGAATTCCGTTGTTGAACAATTTCCACAAACGTGAAAGTAATACTTATTGAAATATCATATGATGGAATGTTGAAACTAGACTTCTTTTCCCAGACCGTAGAATACTATTCCGAGCTAGCAGACAAAGCTATGAAGTGTTTGGTGCAATTTGCTACATCATATTTGTGCGAATTAAAGTTTCTCGTCTATGACTGCCATCAAAACAAAAGTAAGAAATGGCCTGGAACTTGAAAATGATATTATTGTGTGTGTATCAAATACAGAGTCCAGATCTGAAAAACAGGCACATACATCACATTAGTGTTTTTACTTTACAACTTGTGTTTAAGTTCTTGCATTTATTGAAAATTTGAAGTTTGATTTATGTTAGTTTACTTTGGGAAATGCATTTTGTTTTAATCCTCCTGCGACCCCTTAACTCTGTATCGCGACCCACATTTTAGGAACCACTGCTCTATACTATCTTTCAGACTACTTAAAAGTTTTGTTGAAAAATTTCAGTTAAATTTGAATTACTTAGTAACAATTCATCCTTAGATGACAATTTTGAAGTTTTTACCTTCTATTACTTTTTCATTAACACGTTACTTTGTATTTCCTATAGTCGATATAAATTAAAGTTGCTGGACGAAAAATGAAGGGTTTGTCTTTTAGCCTTAAATTACAAAATCGAAGTTAATAAAAAGGTGTTACTGCGGCAAGGTAAGGGACCAAAGAAGCACTAAATTTAAAAGTGCCTGTGAAACAAGCGGGACCTGTAATAATACAGCGGGATGTCCCGGCCATTTGAATTGTTTATTGGGCCATATAAATTCAGTACTGACACTATAATTACATTACGAATAAGTTATGTCCCTATGCGGCGATTTTTAAATGAGCTATTTAAACGCGATTCTCCCTAATTATAGAAACCAGCAATTTAGTAAATTTTTACGACGCGTACCGCAGTTCGTACTTTATTGTTATTGTCTATAGATACTATTTCGAAAACGATATGGTTTATGACTTCTGTATACTGCAACTCTCGGATCCCAAACGATGGCCTGTCCATCAATAAAACCGTTTTCTCCATTCTTGTCTTTGTTAGGTCATTACAGTGTTGCTCCACGGTGTTAGTTCCGCAAATTAACTTAAAAATTAATTTAAAATATCATTAGAAGGACAATAAGCAATTTATACAGTAACCTGTTCTATTATCGTCTTTCATATTAATAGCCCTTAAAGGAGCTGAAACGGGAACTCATTCTGCAGCATTAGTTAAAGAAAATTGCGAACTCTTGCATAGAGAGAATGGAATAACCACACATATTTAGTTCTGATGATGTTTACAGTTCATTGTAAAATATTTCCAAGAGTTTCCCAACATTTACATTCTCTGCTTGTAAACTGGATTTTTTTTTATAATTTTAGCGCTTCGACTGCATTGGTCATTTAGCGCTTGGTACTATGGATTACAATAGGTGATACAAGTGTATAGATTCCAGAAACTGTAGTATGTTGTTCGAGCTGTCTTCGTTATTTGCCAAAGCCTCTTGCATAGAACCTGGAATGTGGTGTTGGGATCTCTGGGCGGTGTATCTTGTACATTCGGTACGTAGGACCAAGTTTATATTTTCAGATTAGATGAACGGATGTTTTGAAATATGGGTTGGGATCTCTGGGCGGTGTATCTTGTACATACGGTACGTAGGACCAAGTTTATATTTTCAGATTAGATGAACGGATGTTTTGAAATATGGGGTGGTTATATTAGAAGTAATTTAAAATTATGGGTCATGAAAATCCAAAATGGCTAACTTCCGGTTTCGTTGAAAATGACAAAAACTGATTTTTTAAATGGCGTACTCAACATATTATTACATATTTAGATTCTACGGGTCAAAATACATACTATACAAATGTCAAATGCAATCTCCGCTGTCAAAAAAAAGAACTACTGTGAGCTAATTTAATCACCAACAATAAGTATTAAAAAAGATGCTTTGACTGCCCAAATGGCATTTTACGTTTGTTTCGCATGTATTCTAACCCGTAGCATCCAAATATGTAATACTGTACAGGGTGTGCCATTTCAAAATTAAATTTTTGTTATTTTCAGCGAAACTGTACGTCGGCCATTTTGGATGTTCCTTAATTCAAAATTACTTCTAATATAACTGGCTCAAATTTCAGAAACATCCGTTCATCTGTTCTGAAGATACAAACTTGGCCCTACTTGTTCGGCCATTCGATGTGGGTCGTCTTTAGGGAAGATTAACAGGTACGTCGACTACTTTTTGTGTATAGAATTGCCAAAGTATTGATATATACACTTTCTTTAGATTAACGGGTACCTCGACTTCTTTCTCTCTATAGAATTTCCAGTGCATAAATTTACACACTTTCTTTAGATTAACGGGTACGTCAATTACTTGTCTATATAGAATTTCTAAAGAATGAATATATACACTTTCTTCAGATTGATGGGTACGTCGACTACTTTTTTTGTATAGAATTTCCAAAGTTTAAATATATACACTTTCTTCAGATTTACGGATGCATCAACTACTTTTGGTGTATAGAATTTCCAAAGCATAAATATATACACTTTCTTTAGATTAACGGTTGGTACGTCGACTACTTTTTATGTATAGAATTTCCAAAGTATATATTATATGTACATTTTCTTCAGATTAACGGGTACGTTGACTACTTTTTGGGTATAGAATTTCCAAAGTATAAAGATATACACTTTCTTCAGATTAACGGATATGTCGACTACTTTTTGTTTATAAAGTTTCCAAAGTATTGATATATACACTTTCTTTAGATTAACGGGTACGTCGACTACTTTTTGTGTATAGAATTTCCAAAGTATAAATACATACACTTTCTTTAGATTAATGGGTGCGTCGCCTACATTTGTCTATAGAATTTCCAAAGTATAAATATATACACTTTCCTCGGATTAACTGGTACGTCGACTACTTTTTGTCTAAATAATTTCCAAAGTATAAATATATACTATACACCTTCTTTAGATTAATGGGTGCGTCGCCTACTTTTCTCTATAGAATTTCCAAAGTATAAATATATACACTTTCCTCGGATTTACTGGTACGTCGACTACTTTTTGTCTATAGAATTTCCAAAGTATAAATATATACTATACACCTTCTTTAGATTAACGGGTGCGTCGCCTACTTTTGTCTATAGAATTTCCAAAGTATAAATATATACACTTTCCTTGGATTAACTGGTACGTCGACTACTTTTTGTCTATAGAATTTCCAAAGTATAAATATATGCTATACACCTTCTTCAGATTAACGGGTGCGTGTCCTACTTTTGTCTATAGAAATTATATATAATAAAGTATAAAATATACACTTTCCTTAGATTGACGGGTACATCGACTACTTTTTGTGTATAGAATTTCCAAAGTATAAATACATACACTTTCTTTAGATTAATGGGTGCGTCGCCTACTTTTGTCTATAGAATTTCCAAAGTATAAATATATACACTTTCCTCGGATTTACTGGTACGTCGACTACTTTTTGTCTATAGAATTTCCAAAGTATAAATATATACTATACACCTTCTTTAGATTAACGGGTGCGTCGCCTACTTTTGTCTATAGAATTTCCAAAGTATAAATATATACACTT
>JABXWE010007542.1:0-36014 GCA_014611495.1 Limonius californicus
GAAACTGACATTTCAAATTCAAATCGAACTACCAACATCGTAAAAAAACAAACTAAAAACAGTACGATTATAGGCCTCCTTAACGTACTGTTTTTAAGCTAAAACAGTGCGCTTAGAACGGCTTTATAAAACCGAAATAGAAAAATGTTAAACCGCAATGCAAAATTTAAAAGGTAACTGCTATAAATACACAACGCTGAACAAAACACAGAAACATTTATAAGCTGTTGTCTGGAACAAAATGGATGTTGAAAACACCTACTTTAGAGCAACTTGCTGTATGTGAAGTAAATAAAGCTGTTGTGTTACGATGATAATAATAGTTTCATTTGAATAGCAAATAACCATAAACCAAAAAATCGTTGAGTCTAAGATTCTCATCAAATTTTGTCTACTCAAACTCAATCTGTAGAGATATCTCAAATTAAAAAAAAATATAAAGTTATGTGGTCGATGTAGGAACTGGAACAACGTCTTGCTTATAAAAACAAGAATATGAAGACCCTGTCTTGACCAACTACCGTTGTTGGTCTACCTCGTTTAAGGAAATATTTTGAACTTCCGATTCGTTCGTTGCATATTGTTGTGGAGAAATGGCCTACCCGGGGTTGCACAATTTTCAGTTAACAGTTATTTTTACAATTTCTTATATTTCACTTGAATTCTATAAATTATTTTTTGATATAGACACGATTTTGGAGAGTTTCTCAGTGTCCATCTTTGTAAGAATACTATAATATTCTTAAGCATGGTTAGAATTCGTTGCGCAGCAGAAGGATGCATAGTTTCTATCTACTGAAGCACCAAAAGGAATACTTCTAGAAACCTTCTCGAATTATGATATGACAAAGAACTACAAGTTTGAACGTATTGTAGCCATCGTCATCTATAGCCCATTACAGTTTTACCCGAAGAAATATCTGAAAGTATGATTTAAATACTGGGTCCATGGGACTCTTATCAATCTTTGAAGGTGATTTTCGGTCATAAAACTATTATTAGTGCTGACGTGACAATATTTAAGTAATACATAGTCTGCTTGTAACTGAGACTACTTCTTAATCGTAGTACTTCATACGAAGATGGGTAAACACCGAAAGTTGTCGTTATGTAAGGGCTGATGTTACTGCACCCTCGCCAAAGACAGCCAAATATCGTGTGCAACTGTCCCGAAAGAACCTGCGACTACTTTTAGGTATCTTATCTGGACACTGTACCCTAAATCAAGACATGCACAGAATGGGACTGGCGGACAGTTCAAACTGTTGAGGATGCAACGGGGATAACGAGGCGGCAGAACACGTTCTATGGCATTGCCCAGCTCTCGCAACTACCAGAGGACCCATGTTAGAAGACTTTTCGCCTGATGTGGCCAAAATCAGCAACACCCCAGTTGCGGACGTCCTCAAATGCATCCGAAGGATTGGATGGCTTGGGTGATGTCCAAATTGAGGAGCTGTTGGGAGACATATAAGAACGACTCTTACCAATAGATGGCCATAACTTCATAAGTTAGCTGAAAGTTTATACATAAAAACTAAATCATAATTTGAAATTTGATGCTATGTTCACTACTTTACAGTTGTACTATCTCAATTCAAAAGATTCATGGCATAATGTTGATAAAATCAATATGAAGTTTATGTTAAAGTATAGAAACATATACTATTATAATGTTTAAACGAAATTTAAAACAAACTTTCAAAGGTGTGGCTTTAATAATCAAATCGCTTGGTCTCTAACCATTTTTTGCATGTAGAATTCTCGCTTATAACATTAATATATAATAATATAATCGAAGGTAGTCAATCAAATAAATTGTGAAAGAAAACCTTCCAAAGACGTAACTTTAGTAGCTCTTTTTTTTTTTTAAAGAATCGCTGAGTTGCCAAAGGCAACTCCAAGATTCCCATCCCTCCCAGCTTATCCCGGCTCAGCACATTTCGTGCTATTCACAGGTCTAACATGCCCCACCCTTGAAAAACCCCCATGCCCCAGACACCACAAACACCCTGGGAAAGTGCAGTGCTCAGGAGTCGAACCTGAGCGACTTTGGTAGAATAACTCCGAAGCCAAGCGCTGAGGCCATTACTCTACCGCGGTCCCCTTTAGTAGCCTTTAAAGTAATACAACCTTAATTTAAAAATCACGTCGCTTGATTCAGTAATCTTCTATCCAGTTTTTGAAGGTAAAATGCGAGCCTAAACGATTCATGTCACGATGTTGATAAGGTTCTCATCAGATTTCAAAATCGAGATTAATTTGAAGAAATAATAATAAGATTGTATGTTAAAATAATCTGTTATAATTACATCTCTAACGATGTGATAAAGTGATGAAACATTAATTCCATACAAAACAACACAACCATTATTTGAAAATCGCATTTCTTAATATCGATGATGCTCCAACCACCTTTTAACCCCAAAATTCTATCGTAGAAGATTCATGCCGTCGTGTTGATAGAGTTTTCACCAACTTCTGCAACCAAACATAATCTGAAGAAGTGATTCACACAATATATGAAGAAGAATCGTTCAAAAACATATCTCTAATTGTGTTCAAGATAACATAACTATCGTTTAACTATCGAATTACTTGATATTTATGATACTTTAAGTTCTTCGCCATCCAATTCTAGATAATTCATTACATTATATTTCCAAAACTTTCCACAAGTTTTGCACATAACCACAAACTGAAGAAATATCTCTAATATCAAGAAATGTTGAAATAAAATTTAAAAGCATGTGTCAAATTACTCAACTTTAATTCTCTTCAAGATAACACAACCATCGTTTGCCAATTATATCGCATGATATCGATGATATTCTAACCACCTCCTAGCGGTAGAACTGCTACCTAGAGGTTCACGACATGACGTTGATAATATCCTCACCAGCTCTTGTCAGCCAACATAAACAAGTAGTCAATCAGATAAAATGTAAAAGAGAAACATTCAATGACGTAACTCTAATTCTCTTCAAGATATCACAACCATAGTTTGCCAATCATATCCCGTGATATCGTTGATACATTAACCTCATCTTAGCGGTAGAACTGCAACCTAAAGCTTCATGACAAGATGTTAATAATATCCTCACCAGCTTTTTTAATCCAACATAATCTAGTAGTCAATCAAATAAAATGTGAAAGAGAATCGTTCAATGACGTAACTCCAATTCTCCTCTAGATATCACAACCATAGTCTGCCAATCGTATCGCCTGATATCGAATGATATATTAACCACATGTTAGCGGTAGAATTTTAACCTAAAAATTCATGATATGATGTCGATAATACTCTCGGCAATATTTGCAATTAAACATAATCTGAAGATATCAATTAATTAAAATGTGAAAGAAAATCATTCAATGAAGTAAAGCTAATTCTCTTCAATATATCACAGTCATAGTTTGCCAGTCACACCGCCTGATATCGGTGATACATTAACCACATGTCCGCGATAGAACTACAACTTAAAGATTCATGACACGATGTTGATAATAGTCTCGCCAATATTTGTAATTAAACATAATCTGGAGAAATTAATCAAATAAAATGTGAAAGACAACCGTTCAATGACGTAGCTCTAATTCTCTTCAAGATATGACAATCATATTTTATCAATCATATCGCCTGATATCGGTGATACATTAACAACATGTTAGCAGTAGAACTGCCACCTAAAGATTCATGACATGATCTTGATAATACTCTCGCCAATATTTATAATTAAACATAATCTGGAGAAATTAATGAAATAAAATGTGAAAGACAACCGTTCAATGACGTAACTCTAATTCTCTTCAAGACATGACAATCATACCGCCTGATATCGGTGATACATTAACAACATGTTAGCGGAAGAACTGCTACCTAAAGATTCATGACATGATCTTGATAATACTCTCGCCAATATTTATAATTAAACATAATCTGGAGAAATTAATCAAGTAAATTGTGAAAGACAACCGTTCAATGACGTAACTCTAATTCTCTTCAAGCCATGACATCATAGTTTATCAATCATATCGAGTGATATCGGTGATACATTAACAACATGTTAGCAGTAGAACTGCCACCTAAAAATTCATGACATAATCTTGATAATACTCTCGCCAATATTTGTAATTAAACATAATCTGGAGAAATCAATCAAATAAAATATGAAAGAGAACGGTTCAATGACGTAACTCTAATTCTCTTCAAGCTATCACAACCATAGTTTGCCAATCATATCGCCTGATATCGGTGATACATTAACCACATGTTAACGGTAGAACTGGAACCTATAGATTAATGATATGATGTTGATAATACTCTCGCCAATATTCGTAATTAAACATAATCTGTAGAAAGCAATCAAATAAAATGTGAAAGAAAATCGTTCAATGACGTACCTAACTCCAAGTCTCTCCAAGCTATCACAACCATAGTTTGCCAATCATATTCCCGGATATCGGTATACATTAACCACAGGTGAGCGGTAGAATTGCAACCTAAAGATTCATGACATGATGTTGATAATATTCTCTTCAACTTTTGTACTCAAACATAATTTGAAGAAATGCCTAATACGATTATGTGTAAAAAAAACTGTAAGAAGTAAACGTCGAATGGTGCAATATTAAATCTTTTTAAAATAACAAATACTTGATATCGATGGGAACCACTCCTGAGCTCCTCAATTGTAACTTCAACGATTCGTGAATAATGTTGACAAGACTCTCACCAACATTTTTGAACAAGCATAATCTGAAGAAATACCCAATATTATCAAAAGATAAATTTTTAAACAACAATCCAATGGCATAACTTTAATTCTCTTCCAGATAACATAACAACTTTTGAAAATTATATTTCTTATTCGATAATACATCAGCTTCCTTATTTGTGAAACTATAATCTAAAATATGCATAGCCTGTGGTTGAAGCGATGATCAAATTAAATGTAAAAGGCAACAATGAAATGACGTAACTTTGATTCTCCTTAAAATGGAATAACCATTGTTGGAAAATCATATCGATTGATATTGGTGACACTCTAACCATTACATACCCAAGATTTATATTTCAAAAGGTTCATAGCCTTATGAGACTCTGATCTCAGTTTGTTTTAGGCCATAATCTCAGAAAATATAAATGCATCAAACCATGTAAGAAAGCCCACTTAACAGTAAAAATTTCCAAAAATATCGTATAATATGAGACTCTCTTCATCATTTGGGTAGAGCATTGTAACCTTAAAACACTTGTGGAATATCGTTGATGAGATGCTCACAAATAACTTCACTTGCAAATAATATTAATATAATTAGTATGAGTCATAAAAACGTAATAAAAAGTAAGTGTAAACGTCGTTGGTCCAATTTACCTTCTAAAATCATTGCCTGAGTTAGCCAATGCGACGAAAGATTTTTAATGGGGTGGACAATTTAGTAAACCAGCTTAAATATATAAAATTATCAGAGGCGTTTCGGAACCGAATGAATATTTAATTACGAAAGAAGTTTTGATAGATAGTTACCAAACCCAACGCAGAATACCCGAATGGCACATTAACAACATTAGCGCGTTGTCATTAAACCTAAAACGTGCGGTAACAGATTCCGGTGAAATAACCAACCGTCTTTAAAGTTTGATTGTTTGATGTATAAATATTTTCTCTCAGAACAGCCCGGATAAAAGGCAGACATATTCTCGAGCATCTACTAAGCCGTGCTCTCCTGAATACTCAATGCGCGGTGTGACCCGTGTCCAACGGTGTCCGGCAATCTTCAGCGCTATCCATTATTCAGCGGCGCTAGGAGACTGCCAAGAAGCCATCGCGTCCGGCGACAGCGTGTCACCACCCCACCTAGAATGGACAAATGTATCCCTCGTCCACTCTGACCCTTGGGGCTTAGTAACTGCAACAGTGGTGGCTCGTTCCTCTCGCACATACATCTCCCGCCTTGCTGGTCCTTTTTCAGGGAAACTTGGAAAGACCGATCAATTAGGGATGGATGCTGCAAACCCGGAAATGGGAAAAATGAAGTCGTTCTGATGAATGATCTACAGGATGTTCCAAAGAAAGTGAATACTTTCTTAGTGGTATTATTGAATTCAAATAAAGCTACAGCCTTTATTAGGAGGTTCTTAAACTATCCTCTTTCCAAAGACGTATTGTTGATATGTACAAAGTAACAGAACAGAAGTTGTACAGATCAGTTTGTTTCCGATAGTAGCCCCGATATAAGGTACAAGAGATTTTCAGGTTAATGAACTAACCAAGTTTAAACTTTCCGATGAATATTGAACACTAGACAGTTCAGCAGCATGAAAAAATTGTTCCCATAAAATAAATAAGATTTATATATCCTTTGGAACTAATGATTTGCTTCCAAAGTCGCAACCCTATCAATTTCACGCAAGTTTTTGGAGATGTGCTTCAAGATTCATCTTTGAAACAGTATTATTATAAAACCTTCTCTTAGACATAATGAAAGATGAACGTCTTCTATCTACTCAGATATAGTCTGATAAACTTAACAATTAGCCTGTTATTAGGCAAAGAATTATAATTTTTAAAAATTCACCACCATCTATTATCTATTGAAGTGGAATCCAAAAAAACAGCTGAAAATATAATTTAAAAACTAAATGAGATACATAGGGACCCTTTCATTTTTGATGATAGAACATACTTTAACAAGCATATTTCATACTGCCAAAGAGGCCAATCTGAATTGTAATAGTGTAATAATCTATAGATATTCATTAGAATTTGAGACATTACTACAGTCAACATAATTTGTAAACCATATCAATTGATGATGAGACTTGTGAATAATAGAAGTTTAATAAAGGAAATAATAAAATGATATTCTAGAGAATCTCAACAGCTATTAATCATTAAAATATAATCTGAAGGTGTTACCGAGTAGCCAAACCAAAGTGAAGCACTTCGCTAGTTATATTATAGAATTCAAATACAATTAGCACCATTATTATGAGTTTTTCGAATTGACATATTCAAAGTAGCCGAAAAAAGTTCATTTGTAGCAGTAGTTCTGGTACACAACACGCGAGTATTACAGACGTGTAACCTAACCTTAAACTTTTCAATGAATATGTAAACCGAAACAGCTCAGTAGCTTTGCGTTATGTAAAAGTAGTTCTAATAAAACAAATAAAATTAGTTCTAAAGTTTTGACCTACTGCAGTTAACCTTAAAATCTTCAATGAATGTAAAAAACGAGACAGCTTAGTACCATTGCTATATGTAAAAATAGTTCTAATAAAATAAACAAATTAGTTCGAAGCGTTTTATCTACTAAAGGTAACCGTAAATTTTCAATGAATGTAAAAAGCGAGACAGCTCAGTAGCATTGCTGTATGTAAAAATGGTTCTAATAAAACAAATAAAATTCGAAAGTTGTCGTGCAGAAGCACAGTTTTCTGAACAAAATTGTGAGGTCTTTTCTAGCGTATAGCTATTTTCAAATTGATTATTGTTTCTTTTTAGACATTCGCTGTTATGTAGACTCTTTCGGCATATATTTAACCCATAAAATCCCTCCAGCATCCCAGAAAACTGTGACCATCACTTTCCCCACTGAGAATTACATCATCTCCTTCTTGGGTGGTGGAGAGCCCTTATGAAGCCTTTGCGTGAACTCTTGTTTCGTTAGATCTTATCCCCAGTTACAATTTTAAAGCAGAAGTGCTCATCTTGGGATAAAGGCGCCAAATTATCCTCGCCTACACAATTTTTGTTCAGGAGTGAGCAGTATGGGAATCCACCGCGCTGACAACTTGCTCATACCCAAATCTTCATGAAGGATTTTAAAAACAGATGTTTTTAATACACTGTTATGTTCATTTAGTTAACCTTTTTTTTTGTTATTTTGCAGAATTACCGATTAATATTTTGTCTACGCGCTTTACCTGCCCTCGAAAGGAGTCCTACGTGTTAAATTGTTCTAGAATTCTTGCACCATATATCGCAATATGATGAAATCTTCTAGCTTTTGGGTGTTTGCGTTTCGTCCTTTTTTCAGTCGAATTTAACATCTTCTCACATCTCTCTAGATAAATTAAGAAAAAGAGTGGACACTAGGATTTGGGAGTGAATTGACGTGTTCTTTTTTTGGATACCGGGTTATGTCCTAGCTCTTCTGCTAATTGAATTATCGTTTCGTTTTTTTTGTGTTAGTCAAAAGAATCTTCGACTTGTGTCGGATTAAAACTATTAGCAGAGTGTCAGCTTTGTGCAAAAACAATTCAGTGAAATTGTTTTCTCGACTGTGTCGGATGAAAGCGATCAAACGTGTGTAAGTTCTGTTCTTCGGGCTGTTCTAAGTTATCCTCCCGTTCAGCGGCGGAGATATTGACATCTGAAAATCCAGCCTCTTCTCTCTCGACGTCGAAAAAGCCCTGTCCGAAGCGATCCAATCAGGGGCGCACCAGCGAATTTCTTTAATCCGACACTTGTCGATGGTTGGAACAGCGATAAGAAAATTCACGCGATGGACACTCATCGAAAACCCAAACCGCCCCTGCAGTATTTGATTACGGCGCTTATCGCAAGCAACCGGACCGAAGATGTTAAATTCGACCGAAGAAAGGACGAAACGCGAACACCAAAAAGCTGGAAAATTTCATCATATTGCGAAATATGGTTCAAGGATTCTAGAACAATGTAACACGTAGGACTCCCTTCAAGGGCAGGTCGGGGGCCTAGAGTAAATATTAGTAGGTAATTCTGCATGATAGGCTACAGAGCGGCAATTAAAAAATGACTTTAATTCAGATGAAGTAGCAAAATCAAATGAACATACCAATACCTGCTTCTCTTGCAATAACTGAAACTGTCACTCGGCGGTCAGTCAACAGCAAATCTTCGACTTTCTTTATGGGCTCCTGTTTTTATGCTTCAAGAGGTCTTCCCCACTTTGGGTCATCCTGAATGGACTCCCTGCTCCATTTGAATTGTTTACACCAAAATTTAACTTGAAAATAGGACGGGCTAGTTTCTCCATACACAGCCATCATTCTTTCATGAATACTCTTTGGATTATTGCCTTCTTGCGATACAAATTTTATGACGCTTCTGTGTTCAAGTTTTAAATCACTCATTTTTGCACCTCTAACTCTATACAGAAATGACAGATCTTAAGCGTGTTGTATCAAACACTTTAAAATGTCACAGAGACTTGACATAATAAAATTATCACGATAGCAATTTGTTTCCATAGCTAGGTAGATAACATAAGTAACTCCCCTCGTACTTTTGATTTACTGTAAATGTGGAACAATCGAATAACAATCCTGTAGCATTATTGTAATCAACGATAGAACTTTCACTACAAACGTGCTAAAAGAATGTAGAATACGCAAACGAATGGCATTTAATGCAGAAAACACATACCTATTTAAAAAATGTATATGCCAGGAGCGGCATATGCATTTTAAAATCACAAACTTTCATATATTAATATACGTAACTATCTGACATTGCACTGCAAAATAAAAATTTCCCTTTTCTAAATTTTACAAATAAGCCTAAATAAAAAGTAATTTTTTTGTGTAAGGCAATTTAAAACATTTTCAATTAAACTATTTGTACGGAACTTTATTTAAAAAAATTAGGGTTATAGGTATGTATTTTCACTTTTTAGCTGGTAGAACGTAGTTTTTGAAGAATGAATTCCCCATTAAGGTAGAGTTAACTACAGCTTTACTGAATAGGGTGTGAAAAATAATATAAGGTTTCACGGATCAGGATTTCAGATGTTCTAAAAAATAATACATACTAAACAGACGTATGAAACAGACTCTAACACAAAAGCAGTCATAAAAGTAATAAAATAACAACTGTTAAAATCCATTACATTTAGCAGAGTGCAATGTGGGTATGATTTTTTTAATCAGATAGAATTCTAATACCCTTACAAACAGTATATACTTATATTATATAAACCTTGGATTTTCCATATAAATTATCAAAAGTGAATAGAAATGTATCGAATACAGCGAATACCTCTATACAAACTGTTGGTTATAACCAGCAATTGTTTCTATTTAAAAACTAATATTGGGAATATTAGTTATTTATGTATATTTAGTTTTACATACGATTAAAATAAGTTCAATATCGCTATCACTTCTGATTTTTAAACCGTTACTGGCCATTGAAATAACAATTAATCTTACGATGATGAACGTAAGTACACAAATTTAATACATAATATATAAATAAATATAATAAAAATTTGCATGAATAGCAAATTCTGGTAATGCAAATATTCAAATAAAAATGTCGTGCTCACGATCTATACAGTGTGGCTAAATAAATAAAATGTAACTGAGTAGTCCTATTAACTAATTCACAGTATAACAGTACACAGAATGTTTAAAGTTACATATATTAATGATTTTATATTAACCACTGAATTAAAATTAACCCTATGACGTTTATAGCGAGTACTCCTGTACAATATTTTAAATATATATAAAAAACACGTAGAAGAAAATGTTGATTATGATAAATATCAACATCTTCATTCAAACTTGTGAAATAAGTCTTTTGGGTTTGCTCCATGACTCATTCAAATGTGGCTCATCGTCCTATACAATTTTAAATAGAATGTCAAATTCTGTAGTTAGCAATTTATAAATTTTACAACGTTATCTACCCAACCACTTAAATCTTGAAAGTTGTTCATTTATTTGTTACATAGAGGTTGCCCTCAAAATGTTTAATGAAAGTGATTACGTAATTGGTAGCGTTGCTCGAGTAACAAAATAATTAATATAGCTTACAAAAAAATCCAGCCTTTATAGTCTTCAGAGTTAGCAAACATGAAGTATTTAAAATATTTTTGAAGGAACAAATATGATAAGTGAAACACTGCGGATAATTTAAGATAGGAATTTTAAAAATTGAAGTCATTCTTGATAATTCTAAGTAATCTGACGTAATGCCATGTAATTCAGATTATTTCTAAGTAATTCCAGCTAATTCCAACGAATGTCAGGTATTGTTTAACAATTAGTAACTGACAATATTGTATAAACAGTAAGCATGACGAAAAACGGCCGTTCTTGGTGATACAGTTCTTAGCGCATTCGTCTGTAGGTCTAAAAGACATGGGTTCGAGCCCAGCCGAGATCCGTAATATTTTTCTAGCGCCAAATAAATCTGAAAGTGGACGTACTATCCGATAGTAAACCCATGGTCCCGTAGTACTGCGTTGTGTGCTACATTAAACAACACTATTGGAGTTGTAACTACCCCAAATATGAACAATTCATAGTTACGGTGTACAATGGGCCAAATATGACCTAAAAGTAGTGCAAACATATACTTGGAAAACCGCGTCCTAGATCTCGCAAAACCAATTTAACATGATTACCTACATCGTTAGTGGACAACAGCACTCATTATAACGTTAAGATATTTAACAATATTCAGGAAATAAATGGTCGGTCATCCGGTAATTTTAATTTATTCTTACCTGGATACGTTTATTATAACATTTTACAATATATATTATAATTATACCCAGTTTCCATAAATAGTTGCAAGGCTGTATTTTACTGCCGTTGCCAAGAAAGTTAAACGCGGCCCTGACCACAACTAGCAACAACGCTATTGTTCAGAGAGTACATGCTACCTGCTGACTGGTAATCGCATTTGAGTAGGGACTTAAACTTTCGCTAGTAAAAGTTTGGTCCTACTGTTGAATTAGATATTTAGTAAACTTATAACTTACTATAAAAAATATAGAATGATCAAATAAGAAAGGTTTTTGCGGTAGTGGTTTCTATGGCAACAATTCTGTTCAACAAAAAAGATTTTATTCAGAGAACAATGTTTTTAAATAGATCTATTTTAACGAAACTATTGAGGTTATAATGGAAAATTAATGAACTGCCATTGTTTATAATAAGCTGTATAATATGTTCTTTAAAACGTCTTCTTTTGCGATTTCTTCGCTTGTGAATTGATAACATCTTTTAACTTTAACTGAATCTATAGTTTCTGTTTCTTGTTTTCATTCTGCTTTCCTTTCTTTAAAGTATGGGCAATCTTCTTTTTCTAAAAATCGTGTCTCTTATTTATTAAAATAATATATTTTAAATTTTCCACGACAAGAAGGTAAGCGAATTGATGTAATTCTAGGTAATTACAAGTAATTTCCGGTAATACTATGTAATTTCGAGTATTGCCAAGACATTCCGAATCATTGGACATTTTTCTGAGTAAGGCTATGTAATTTCGAGTAATTAGAAGTAATTCCGAGTAATTCCTAGTAATTCTGAGTAATGCGATGCAATTTCCTGTAATACGAAGTATTTCGAACTAACAAGAAGTAATTTAGATCAACGCCAAGTATCATTAGCTACTTCGAAGTAATGCAAGGTATTGCGAAGAATTTCCAGCGAGCTAATTCATGCCTTTCTGTACATATATTCCAGTTTATTAACCCCTCGAACCGATATGTCTAATGGTTGTTTCAATCGCAAACTAAACTTGAAACTGATATTGTGAACCACTAATAATCCACAACAATGTCGTTTTGTAAAAACCTATACATTTCTAATTACCGACACGAACTGATAAACACATGTTCGAACTCGGTAACTTATTAAACGAGACCGGTCGAATAACGCTCGGGGGAAGTTTATCGGGTCTCTTAATTAAAACTAATCAATTGTAAAATCAACTACGTTCGTTTTTTAACAAGATTTTGAACCTTTCAGAAAGTTACAAAACTGTTGACGCGCCCACTGTCTCGGTGGAGCGGACCCCGGCGCCTCCACCAAAAGCACCTGGAGTTAGCGGAGGACGGTTGTGCCGCTCCGCTGGAAGAAAGCTGGGGCAGCGGCTTTCCGACACAATTAGGGCCAACGTGGGGCTAAGTACAAAAGCATGTAGTGGCCTAGCGAGTGTGAGTGATGGTTGACAGCTGACCGCGGTCCGAGCGTCCAGGGCGAGACTATCCGATGCTCCGCTTGCAGTCTTCAATGTCTACACTGAGTCCTAACGAGGAGGACAGCTACTTTTTATTTTAACGGCTTTTTCTTATACATAATGCAGCACTTGTTTTAGCAATGCTAGAATTATTTTGGAATTTTCCGAAAATTATTGATGGTGATGGTCGAAACTCATGTTTAATAGATGTTGGTTAACAAGATAGGTAAGTAAGGTAAATCTGTAGGATTTTCTGAAAAGCGCATTAATTATCAGGAGAAATATAGAGCGGCGGTATAAATAGGTTGAAACTCACTTGTAATGAGACCTTTTGAAACACAAATGTTCAATTGCTGTACCCTTTAAACATAATATCCGGGAAATACACACAAAAAAATTGTTGAAAATTCTAATAAAATTAAATATATACTATATAAGGTGAGTCTCGTAGGACGAATCACCTGATATGAAGGTTATTTTAAAAGTTAAAAAAAGTATGCTTGAGCAGATTGTAATAAGCAGTACCCCCTACTACGTACGCACAATCAAAAATATTTTTGGGGAAGATATAAATATATTTCAGAAATTAAAAAGCTTGGAATAATACTTTGAGTAATGCAAAGAAATTAGCAGTATTACCAAGTCATTCCAAATCATTAGACATTTTTCGGAGTTCTCTGTAGTGCCCAATTTTCTAAAATTTATTTAATATAAGAGATCTCTCAAAAACTTTAAAAAAAATGTTGAGATTTTGTTATGGTAGTTCAACTAGTCCGGTATTAACAGAAAATAGTAAATGAAACAAAAGTAAATCTAACTGAAAGCGCTTACCGTAAAAATTAAGTTTCGACGATACTAAATATATTCCCTGCTGCTTTTAAATTGGAGGTTTTACATACACAAATTAGTCTGTGTCAACTGTTGTTGATTATAATCGTTCAGGTGATATATTGTTCAATTTTAATTAATTAGCTACCACTACTGCATGTACGAGGGCAGGTCATTAAGTCCATGATAAATGAAAGAAGGCAATTGTTTTTTAACCAAAACTCATTTTATTTTTCAACATAGTCACCTTTCAGCTCGATACACTTAGACCAAGGTTTTTCCAATTTTCTAATTCCTTCCAAAAAATAGGACCTCGGCAACTTTTCAAAATATGCGTTTTTGCAGCAATCATCTCATTGTTTGCGTTAGATTTTTTTCCGCCAAGCCATTTTTTCATATTCGGAAACAGCAATAATCGCTGGGGGCAAAATCTGGCGAATATGGTGGATGTGGAAGCAATTCGTATCCTAACTCATGGAATTTGCACACGAGCATTGTCTTGTTGGAAAAGAACTTTTTTCTTCGCCAAATGTGGTCGCTCTTTCTGTAAATCGTCGCGAAATCGGTCCAATAAGTTTGCATAATACTTTCCGTTTATCGTTTTCCCCTATCATGGTAATCGATGTGGATTACACCGCGTACAACCCAAAAAGCTGTCGCCATGACTTTCTTGACCAATAAAACTGCCTTGGCGTTCTTAGGAGCCAGTTCACCATGACAAATCCACTGCTTGGGTTGTTCCTTGGTCTCCGGTGTATGGTGATGGACCCATGCTTCATCCACAGTTACGTATCGACGCACGATTACGATTAAACATCCCCAAACAATCCTTTGAAGTTGTGATTCGACCCATCGCGCGGATAGCTTTTTCATGTCCAAATATTTCACCAGGCTGTTACGTACTTGCCCGATTGGAATGCCAACAACCACAGCAATCTCACGCACTTTAACTCTCCGATCTTGCAATATCATGCCATGGATTTTATCGACCATTTCTGGTGTGGTGACCTCAACTGGACGCCCCAAACGTTCTGCATCATTGGTACTTGTACGACCACAATGAATTTCATGAAACCATTTCTGAATTATTCCAAACAATGGTGAAGAGCGATTTTTGGGTTTGGGTAATATTTTTTTCTCGCAAAAAATGTTTTATCAACACACGAAATTAACTTTTTTCCATTTTTTTGAAAATTCACGAGGTTGTCTGTTTTCGAATGTTGTAAAAACTGAACTATCTGACAGATCTGTCTGAAAATTTTTCCATTGCCTGTATTTAAAGATAGTACTTTCCAAATGTTGTATGAAAATTGCGATTGAGACGCCATCTATTACATTTATCATAGACTTGATGAACTGCCCTCGTAGCATCTGAATAGGCGGTAGGTTATGGTGCCACGGGAACACGACGAAAACCCCCCGGATAAAAAGCACAGGTATAAAACCCTCGGGAAAAAAACCTGGCCAAACAACCCCCAGATAAGAAACCCCGGACAAACATCCCCTCGGACAAAAATCGCCCAGGACAAAAAATCTCCATACAAAAATACTCAAATTATGGGGGTCCTTAAACGATTATTATTAATAGGTACTATCATTATTATTAGCTATTACTAATAAATTACTAATTACCATTCCAAAAAAGTGGAAAAATTGAGAAATCAGAAGAATGGCATTTATTTTAATTTATATTCGCATTACCTCATTGAAAATTATGTGGGAAATAGTATCTGGAAATGTTGGTTTTCCTGGTATAAATGGTTGCAATTAAATCTACTTCTGTTCCATTGTAAATTTTATGTTAACACCCTAGTAATTTGAACTGACCGACATTATTCATAGCATTTCTTTAAATATTTCGAAAGACCTCTTAATTAATTTTTTAAAATAGAGCATTTCTGAGAACAATATTCTAAACGATTTCCAATTCTAATAATCTTAATTTTTTGAAAAATATTAATTTAATTAAAATCTCTAAAAATTATTTAATGTGGTTGGAACAGATGAACAATATTTTTATTGCTCCCACACATAAGATTACCCCACGTTAAAATCTGCCAACGCACAATTTACTTTTTATTTATTAAATATCCAAGCTATCAAATTGATTTAGGAGTACCGTTATGGCAGTCGATCGTTATTTATTTATTTAGTTATTTATTATGTTCAAATCTTATGTCCTCGGAAATTAGATCAGAAAGCAAGATTTCGACTTAAAATACTTCATCTATAATTAAAATTCCCGAAAATAGTCTAAATTTCTATGGATTATCTAAAGTACACAAGCACAGAAAATGTCCAAAATTGTGCTTATTATTTGAAATACAATACAATGTTTATTTAGAGATAAGTATTTCTTAAGGTTTAAGCAAAATATTTTTGTTTATACTTTCATGGAACCTAAAAATATGAAATTGCACTACAATACATATCCAGACATTTACTTCGTAAACGCTCATTATATCCAGGATATCGTAGTACGAAGTACGAGTTGAATAGACCAATAAACACTATACTATACGAGAAATGACAGGTAGTCTAATTAATATGTAAATTCCATTATATACTACAGGGTGGTCAAGAATAATTTAGAAATTGCAGATGTGCTACTGTAATACTTTGGAAACAGCGAACACCCATATCAGATTTTTTTTAGTATAATATAATGAAATACGCTTCAACATAATTTAGTCGCTTAAAATTTTGAACGGTTTTTAACTAGTTTTCTGAATTTTCAAAAGCGTCCTGGAAAAACCGGAGATGGTAATAAGAATTACATATTTACTCTTTCGTGATGTTTATTTTATTCATTATATTTTCAGAATAGCAAATTTACAGTTTAGAAACAGGATCGTTACTGAAAAAATATAAAGTCCCATAAGCGGAACAGTTAGACAATCAATTGCTCTTAGTAGCCAGAAAGGTAGAAAATGAATGTTTCGCGTTTTTGAATATTACCCGAGTGTAAAGTTTGAAGCTTCCGAAATTCTTGAATTGTTAAATCAATATTTTTCACAAATTCCATTTTAATTTATGTTTGCGAGGCAATAGGAACCAGATGGTGTTAGCATTTGTTTTTACTTATTACTGAACATGTCTCTCTGGATTTCAAAGAATTTTTGAAATTATCAGGTTTTGATTAATTTTGATAAAATAGAACGATGAAATAACAAAGCTGGCCGTTTAAATAATCCAATCGCTATTAGCAGTCAAGGAGTTAGGAAATGAAAACTACTTCTATCTAATTTTCATATTTTTGAATATTACAGGAGACTAAATTTTGAAGCTACTGATAGTTTTGAATTCCTAAATCAAATTTGATTTAGTTTTAGGTTTATCAAGCAATCTAAGTCACAAAATCTACACCGCATTATTTTTTACTGAACATGTTCTTCTGAATTTGTAGATATTTTTAAAATGTTCATAAGTTATTATTTTTATTATTAAAAAATGGGATGAGGAAGTGGCATAAGCTGACCATTTAAACAATCCAATTACTTTTAGCAACTGGAGAGTTAGGAAAAGAAAACAATATATAATCGTCTACATTTTTGAATGTTACACGAGTTTAAATTTTGAACCTTCCGATATTCTTAAATAGTTAAATCAATATTTTTGACAAATTCCATTTTGATTAAGATTTACGAATCAATAGGAACCAGATGGTGTAAGTATTTGTGTTTACTCATTACTGAACACGTCTCCCTGGATTTTAAAGTATTTTTGAAATTTTTAGGTTTAGATTAATTTTGATAAAATGGATTGATGAAATGACAAAGTTAACCGTTTACACAATACCATCGCTTTTAGTAGTAAGGGAGTTAGAAAATGCAAACATACTACTATACAATTTTCACATTTTTGAATATTACAAGAGTGTAAATTTTGAAGCTTCCGATATTTTTGAATTTATAATGTTAATAATAAATTATATTTTATAATTTATAAAATTGCTTTGATTTTAGATTTATGAAGCAATATAAGCCACATGGTCTACACACCCGTTTTTTATTACTACACATGTTCCTATGAATTTGTAGATATTTTTAACGTTTTCATAAGTTATTAATTTTTTATTGAAAATTGGGATAAGGAAGTGGCATAAGCTCACCATTTAAACAATTCAATCACTTTTAGCAACTGCAGAGTTAGGAAAAGAAAACACTATTTCGTCTTTCACATTTTTAAATATTACACGAGTGTAAATTTTGAATCTTCCAATATTCTTAAATAGTTAAATTTCATTTTGATTAAGGTTTACGAAGCAATAGGAACCAGATGGTATAAGTCCTTGTTTTTACTTATTACTGAACATGGTCTTTCTGGATTTTAAAGTATTTTTTGAAATTTTCATGTTTAGATTAATTTTGATATACATATAAAAATAGATTGATGAAATGGCATAAACTGATCGTTTAAAGAATCCACTCGCTTTTAGCAGTCCGGAAGTTATATATTATAATTTTCACATTTTTGAATATTAGACGATTGTACATTTTGAAGCTTCCGATAGTCTTGTATTTCTCACAATTTTAATTTTGATTTAGGTTTACGAACCAATATGAGCCAAATGGTTACGTACTGGTTTTTACTTATTACTGAGCAGGTCCATCTACATTTCAATGTATGTTTCATATTTTCAGATTTAGATTAATTTTATTATTTAAAAATCAATTAATAAGTTCATATAAGTAGATTGTTTGACCCAATTGCTTTTAGCAGTCAGAAAGTTAGGAAATGAAAAACATATATAAATTGCACACTTTTGAATATTACAAGAGTGTATATTTTGAAGTTTCCGGTATTCCTGAATTGTTATATCAATTATTCTCAGAAATTTCATTTTGGTTTAGGTTTGTGAAGCAATATGAGCCACATGGTTTACACACCCGTTTTAATTCTTACTTAACTTGTCCTCTGAATTTGTAGATATTTTTAAAATTTTCAAGAGTAATTAACTTGTCTATTTAAAAATAGAATAAGTACGTGGCATATATGCTGACTTATCCTAATAATACAATCATTTTTAGCAGCTGGAGAGTTAGGAAATGAACACGTATTTAAACTTTCAATTTTTTAAATAATACACAAGTGTAAATTTTGAAGCTTTCGATATCTTTGAGATTATAAGAAACATTAGCCTCAAATTATTTTGATTTAATTATAATAAGTAATAGGAGATAGAGTACTTACTAAATTGTACGTATTCAGCAATATATTCGACGCCTTGCACTTTTTTTGTAAAATGTAATAAACTTCATTACTTAAAAATTGATTAACAAAGTAACATAGGCGTACCGTTTATACAATCCAATCACTTTTAGCAGCCATACAGGAAATGGGGACTTCGATGGGGTAATGCCGAATATGCGCTGTCAGTCGAGGTTCCAGTGAAATGCGGTCCGATCGGCCACGTGGTCGAACCATGGCTGAAGCGACCGTCTTAGTTAAGTTTAGGGTGCTTGTTGCATGAATGCCTAGTATATAAGGGACGCCCGCACCCGCCTGAAGTAATGCGAAAGCGGTTCCGGGAGAGGGACCGGTAGAATGAATGAATGAAAAAAAAATTTTTATGTATTACACGAATATACATTTTGAAGTTTCCGATATTTTTGATATTTTAAACAAATGTTTCTCTCCAGTTACATTTTACGTTAATTTTTTACACTAATAGGAGTTATCTCATTTTCATACTTGATTTTACTTATCTCTGAATGCTGTCGTTGTATTTGTATTTGAAAAATCATATAAGCGTCTTAACCTATTCTTATAAGAATATGTTAACATTAAGTAGTTGGGCGTTTCAACAATTCGGTTGTTCTAAACGGTATTAGAGTTGAGAACTAAAAGAAAAATATTCATTATAGAATTGTTGAATATTATACGAATATAAATGTTGAAGCTTTCAAGATTGCTATGACCCAATTCTGATTATAATTAGTAGACAACAATGTTGGAGGCATAGGAAAGTGTTATGTTGCTTGGTGCTTTTGTTGATTTCTCAATTTTAAATGCCTATCTTAACAGTTTCCCTAATCAAAAAATATTTTAATTGCCCTTTTTTATACCCTGCAAACCAATCTATAGTTGTTTTATTAATTAATTCAGACACTTGTATAGAAACAATAAAAATGCTAGCTATCACTATTCCCTAAAATATCGTAACCCAGATTCCGGAGCGTTTTGGATATTCCGTGGTGTTTGAGGATAGCGAACACAAGTCTCTACATCGACAGTAATGCTTCGGGTAGAATTACATCTAATATTGACTTGCAAAATCGCTGTCGGTTGGGATGCAGCACGTCCCTGGGCGTGCTGGTGCCAGACGAGACCAGACTTACCGTGATTGATTGGCTGGGTTGATACCTAGGCCTTAATTGCATTCCAAATGTGTTTACATATACTTTATATCCCACATCACCAGCTTTGTTGATACTGAAGGGATGGATTCCCGACAGTGTTTGCTCTAAGGGTGACTGAGACGGTTAGACACTTTTAATTATGAGATGTAAGTGAAAAGTACACACTCGTCCTCGTTTTATGGCTAATTAATGTGTTCCCATTGCGACGCATTGATTAACGTCGATTTTGGAACGTTTCTAACCAAATTTGATCGTTTCTGTCTGACGATCAGGGCTAGGATAACACATTGGTCGGTAATTTATAAATTAACTGAGCAAATACAAGCTGACGCACAAAAAAATTGTTCTGGCCAGACAAAATTATTGAAATTATGACTTAAATAACCATTTCAAAATCACGACCATAGATAAAATTAAATAAAACAATTTCTCCTACTATTCGAATGTTACCCAACGTGGTCTAAAATTTAAAGTATCTGACAATCCTTGTTGAATATTTAATGAACTAATTTTTTTAAATGCCCCATGCGAGCTGTCACTGAAAAATGAAAACAACATGTCTACATGTTTATGGCTGATATGGGGTTGAGTAGAGGGTCACCAACGTCCAGCAGTACTTGTGATAGAGTGATAGAGGGAATTTTGAATAATCGCTCGTTTCCATGCTTAAGGCGCTCCTGGGACCTATATTTTTGTCACTCCATGTAAACAATTTTTTTAAACGAGATATTGTACATATCTCGTTGTGTACTCTCATAATAATATCAATGGTCAAATAGGATGGAAAATATAAAAATTTTAATATAGTGTGAATCACGCAAAGACTATTGAAAGAATTCACTTTATTTATAAACTGGAAAATATATCCGTTAGGTTATATAGAATCATTATAACTAAGTACACTATTAAGTTTAGGAACACGCCCACAGTTTTAGATCCATCAATTAAAACTATTTTGTTTTCCTAAATTTTTACTTCTATCGTTTTAAAATTGCAACTATATGCAAAACATGAACAACTGCGTCCATTTTTTGAAAATATTCTAAAACATAAATTTGCAGTGATCAAACAATGTTTATAGAAAATGCTGTACTATAGCTATTTGAAACAGGAAATTATATTGTTAGCTGAGACGCTTCCAAGTTTCCTAAATTTTTTGCTAGAATTAAACTAAGAGTGTAAGAAGTTATACTCTTAGTTACAAATCATTATTTTCGATGCACCATACAATTTTCTTATACAAAATAAATGCCGATTCAGAAACTTATGTGAAAACGGATCAAAAATTTACATAATATAAATTTGTTTGCATAAATGTTTATTTGAAGTACACCTGGTGAATCCAATTATAAATTCACAAGACTTTTTTTGAAAATAATATTTTTGATTTTCCGAAGCCCTCTATTAAAAAGGGTTTAAAAAGAAATAAGTACAGAAAAATGTAATATAAGACTATTAATTTAAACCCTATTGAAGGTAGGACCATACCGCAATGTAAGTATTGAATATTGATATCAAGTTAGTACTGATATATCACATAAGTTTCGGGGATTTTAAAGATACGAAGATTTCGAAGTAATTGCAGTGGCGAAGTATCGAAAGTCAAAAATATCAGATTATTTAAAGTATCAAAAGGTTGAAACTATCGTAAAGTCAAATATATCTTACTATCGAAAGTATTGAAATATTAAAAATAGCATAGCATCGAAAGTAGAGAGCCATCGAAAGTTTCAAATATCGAAAATATCGAAATACAGGCAATATTTAAAATATCAACAATATAAAAGTATCGAAATATAAAACATTGTAATACCATAAGCACCAAAGAATAATTGTACGAAGCCGATGACGAAAGCCCCATAGAGGAACTTCTAATAAACGGAAATAATGAAGAAGACAATACACATCGAAAGTTTCAAATATCGAAGTACAGCCAATATTGAAAATATCAACAATATAACAGTATCGAAATATAAAATATTGTAATATCGTAATATAATAAGCACCAAAGAAGAATTATACAAAGCCGATGATGAAAACCCCATAGATGAACTTGTAATAAACGGAAATGATGAAGGCAATAGACCGATATTAAGATCAGAATTTGACAGAGCGCTGCATGGCCTTGGGAATAATAAAGCCCCAGGCGTTCATATCCCCAGTGAAATAATCACAAGCCTGAAATAAGATACATAGAGATACATAGATAAGAATTTCAGCTCATACAAAACATATATAAAACAGGACAGGTCCCAAGAACTTTTACAAAAACTGAAATAATACCAATTCCGAAAAAGACCACAGCACGGAAATGCGACAACTACAGAACAATAAGTCTTATCACACACGCATCGAAAATTCTCACAAAGATTATATACCGCAGAATAGAACGAATAATAGAAGAGAATCTGACGGAAGACCAATTCGGTTTTAGACGTAACACTGGAATCAGGGAAGCATTCATGGCATTAAGAATGCTAATAGAAAAGGTGATTGGGAAAAATAACCGAATATACATTGCTTTCACTGACGCGGAAAAAGCTATTGATAGAGTAAACTGGAAGAAGATGATTAACGTATTCGAAGAAATAGGAGTAGACAAAAATGAGAGAAGGGTGATATATACAACATATACGAAGAACAAACAGCGAGCATAGAGTATAACGGAAAACGGGGAGAAGCACAAATTAGACAAAGCGTCAGACAGGGATGTGGTCTCTCGCCATTACTTTCTAATATGTATATACATATATATATTTAAAAATCAATAAACGATTTTAGAGAAGCAAGAAGAACAAGAATAACTATACAAGGAGAGAAAATCCATACAATTAGATATGCTGATGACATAGCATTATTTGCCGAATGGGAAGAAAAACTGACACAGTCATTCAAAGACATAGACAAAATATTGAAATATAATACAAAAATAAACAAACATGAAACAAAAGTGATGGTGTGCGGGAAAACAGGCCAAATAATAGACAACATTAGAATAGACACCGAGACCATAAGAGCAGTTAGTGAATTCCCATACTTAGGAAGTATAATAACAAAGGACGGTAGAAGTACAAGAGATATAAACAGCAGAATAAATAAAGAGAAAATGGCGTTTTGCAATAAAAGACAATTACTGGCTTCCAATAATGTATTACTGGGAACAAAGAAACAATTCATTAAAACATACGTATGGAGTGTAGCGTTGTATGGGTGTGAAACGTGGACGATTAGCAAAACAGATAAAACGAAAATAGTAGCATTTGTGGTGCTTTAGAAGAGCTCTAAAAATCAGTTGGACACTAAGAAAATCAAATGAAGAAGTGTTAGCACAAATACGAGACAGAAGAAGAATATGGGAGCACATAGTAACAAGAAGAGATCGAATAATAGGACATACTCTAAGAAGAGAAGGGCCGTTAAAGACACTTATCGAGAGTATAATAGGGAAAACTCGAGAGGAAGACCCCGTCTTCGCTACATAAAACGAATCATGGAAGACACAGGAAGCAGAAGCTATGAAGATATGAAAAGGAAGGCTTCCAATAGAAAACAGTGGAGTGCTGCTTCAAATCAGTCTGCAGACAGGACCGTGGAGGAAGCACCAAAGTATAAATACTAAAATAAGAACTATGAAGTAGTATGTTATGCATATTTACGAATTAGGATATTAGCAATATATTAAATCCTATTGAAAATAAGACTGAGTGATGCCATAATGTGAGCATCGAATATCGATATCGAATATGTCAAATAAGTATCGTAGGTTTTAAAGATTTAAATATTGAAGTATATGACCAAAAAGTATGGTACAATGCATTTAGCAAAAAACTAGTAAACACACAGACAGTCAGCTGAATAAAACTCAGGAACTGCTTTATTCATCTGTTACTCACTTAGTCGTTGCTTCATTTAGCTGGCTGTCTGTGTTTGTTTATTATATTCTGAACATAATATGCAATATGCTTTCTGTTCTTAAATTGTTTAATGTATTATTTCTAAAGAGCTACCAATATACATATTTTAGAATTATGATAACAGTAATATATTCAACTCTATTAGAAATAGGACGGGGCGATACCACAATATAAATATCGAATATCGATGGCAATTAGTAGTGACATACCAAATGTGAAGATGTTAAAATACCAAATATCCAAAATATCGTAATAATGTAAGTATCGAAACATCGAAATATTTTAGAATATGTCAGAGTATCGAAGGTATCGAAGTACTGAAAATATCATAGAGTTAAAAGAATCTAAAATATCATTCTATCGAAAGTATCGAAATATCATAAGCATCAATTGATAAAAAGTTTTAAGTAGATATCTAAGTAGAATATATTATGTTATGCACATTTTAGAGTTGGGATATCAGTGATATATTCAAGTCTATTAGAGGTAGGACTGGGCGATACCACAATGTGAGTATGGAATATCGGTATCAGTTGGTACTGATATACCAAGTAAGTATCGGAGATTTTAAAGATTCCAAATAGCGTGTAGTAAGTAATTTTAATATCGAAATATCGAAGTATTTAAAAAATGTCAGATTATCGAATGTATCGAAGAATTGAAAATATCCTTGAATCAAAAGTATTGAAAATATCACACTATCAAAAGTATCAAAATATCAGAAGTAGCATAGTATCGAAAGTATCGAAGTATCATAAGCATCAATCTATAAAAAGTATCAGGTAGATATGTAAGTAGTAGGTACGTTTTGCATATTTTAGGATTAGGATATCAGTAATATATTCAACCCTATTAGAAGTAGGATTATGCGATACCATAATGTCATTGCATAATATCAGTATCAATTGGTACTGACATACCAAATAAGTATCGGAAATTTTAAACATTCTAAATTATCAAAGTATTGAACTACTAAAGTATCCAAAATATCACAGTATCGAACGTATCGCAAAGTATCGAAAATATTTAGGTAATGCTAATAATATGCTATCAAAAATATTGAAATACGGGTAGTATCGATAGTATTAACAATATTAAAGTATGGACAGTATCGAAATATCACAGATATCAAAGTATAAAATGTATTAAAGTAGGTATCTACGAAGTATGTACCTACGTATGTATCTATACTTTAAAATGAAAATAAGATATCTGTCATGTCAACTTCGATGCTTTTGATACCTAAAATACTTTCAATTGTTTCGATGCTTTCTATAGTTCCGATACTTTCTATACATTTTATAATTGGGAAGTATTTCATATATTGTATACTTTAAATACTTCCGACACTTTCAATACTTCCGATACTTATGACACTTTTGATAGATCTAATACTTGCTATACCTTAGATACTTTATTGACTGCAATACCTTTAAGAGCTAGTATCAACAATACTAGCCAAAGTATAGATACTATAATTAGGAACTCCACGTCACCCAGACATAATTAGAAGCTTCTATAAAATTAATGTTTCTGCTAAGTAATGTTTATATGAAATAATATTGACCGACATTTTCACACACACAATATGTATGCGAGAATTTCACCTTCTGTCATTAACTGTCATTTTTGACAAATTCTTAGTTTGTGGTTTGACACCACTTATGATTCCAACGATTTAACTTTGCTGGAGTAGTCAGTACCATATACGTTTATGAAATGTTTGTTAGCGCTAATATTTTATTTTAGATTTGTATGGAATAACTATATTTTAGAAAACTTTGGCTTTACAGCTTCATAGTTTCATAAAATACATTTCGTAAAACTGGTCTTAATAGGTAAAATTTATTGTGTAATAAATTTCCAAGACATAATTGTTAGATCTCTCAGAAATGCGTGTAATTGAATTAACTATTAATTACTCCTAACATACATTATTAAAAATATAGTCATGATTGTAACATGTATATAAATTTAATTTATAATATTTACTGGTAAACAGAAAAACTCCAAACTAATAATGAACTACAACTTCTATTTAATGGAGTATCCATCGCTTATTCAGTCATTGGTTAATCTAATTTCCTTCAATAATGGAATAATGGCACAATTATTCTTAGAGGGCAAACATAAGGGGAAACTAAATACTATTGTATTTTCCGCAGCGTTGCCTTTTTTATAACCCCAATCAATTTAAATTCGGCTTCTACGATTTGTACAAGCGCAAAATTCTTCTTCCTGACAAAATAGCAGTTGTACCGGCGTATAAGACGTATCTAAGTGCAAAATTTGAACGTGCTTATACATTAACAAAGAGAGCATCAACGCTTCTTTCTTCCTGCGCGTATATGAGGGACCCTAATGCAGAATCCCGGGGGAGCAGCCCCATTATCGCGCCCCTCGACGCTCGGCGACGCGGCACAATGATGCCAATTCCCAAGCGCAACAACGTATACGTTTAGTTTAATGCCTCGGTTGTCACTCCCAAATACGAGCATTCGATGTTCTGTGACCCCAGGATCTCCGATGTTTTGCTTCACTTCTACACCAGATTTATTTGGAATTTTTTCACTAACCTGACCGGTTAAATGAGGGTACTAATATCAAAGGCGGCAATCTCCAAATATTGTATTTTGAGATAACAGCAAAAAACTGTTGTGGCTATCTCAAGTCACTTATCTTAAAACTGTAAACGCAATATTGTTGTTAAAGTTGTTAGTATCGAAAAACAGTAACAATTGTGCTTCAACAGATGATAGTATTGCGTAAAAAATGCTTAAATGTGTGGAGAATGCCGTGTTTGTTTCTAAAGGGTAGAGATTGCCGTCAACAGTATGGACAAACCCAAGAAAGTTGTACTACCGTTTGTGCTTGCACTACCATTTCGGGTGCTTGAACTTGTAGTTGGCACTGTGTTGTTACCAAAATGTACTCTAATGTACAGTAATATTATTAATGACTCCCTGTTAAAAACCATAACTTTACTTTTTGTGCCGTTAGTATCAGATGTATTAATAGAATCACACAAAAAGTAGGTTTTGGAACATCATCTTTATTAATACCAAAACCTTTATGCTTACAAACAAATTAAACGTTACACTCAAAACGCTGCTTAAATAATAAGGATGTATTACACTAATATAGAGGGTAATTCAGGAATATATTCACATGAAATTATATTTTCTCCTCCAACAATTTCAGAGTTTTCTTCTTCTTCAATGTCAGGAACAATATTGTTATAAAATGTGAGGTCTCTGAATTCCCTCCAGTTTTCCCCAAAATGTTTCGTCAACACCTTAGTGCCAATTTCCTGAGGGTTTTATAATTTATTGGGCAACATCTTTGCAGTCAAGGACTTTGCAGTGTTCCCCTAGGTGTGTAATAGATTCAATTTCTGAAAATATTTGTAAATATTTTTCTGGGTCTGCAATAACTTCCATTTTTTTTTTATATTCTTCTCTATATAACCGAACACTCTATCGGCGGGCAAAAAGGAATGGCCATCAACAGGAAACACTATTTCTATATTTTCAACATTTGGTGGGGCTTCTTCAGCTAACCATTTGCAGCACATGCCAATTAAAATAGTGTTTTTGTTTTGGCCATTGCACCCATCAGCCACTAGCCTTATGGTTTTTGGTGTTTGTCCTAAGTCTATCTGTTTGAGTCTATGATACACAGCGGACGAAATCTCGTTAGACCTGAAGAAACAGGTGCTGGGGATACCATTCCATCAGTAACACTTTGAATATTTAATTATTAATTATTAAATTTCAATTGTAATAACAACTAATAATTTGACACAACCACGTTATTAAAGTCACACTTGTGACTGACACGGCGACCTATGATTGGCTAGTATGGAGATTGCCGCTTTTGATGATACTGCAATGGTGGAGATTGCCGGTTTTGTTTCTAATAGCCTACTTCAGATAGATTTTTACACGGGATATTGCCGGTTTCGATACTAAATAATAATTTATTTCAATAGAGCTTGAAAAGACGAGAAATTTGATGTATAAATCTCATTTTACCTAAAATTGGAGATTGCCGCCTTTGATATTAGTTCCCTCAAATCCCATTTGATATTAGCACCGAAAGAAAACAAGAAGCAAACCGGAAAGTAGTTCAGAACACAAATACGAGTGACATCCACTATGTTTAAATTATATTAGGAAAATTACTTTTTATATACAGGATACGTACAGAACGCTACCATATATAAATATATACGTATATATAGCAGAAACAAAAAATGCACAACAAATGTAGAAACAGAAACGAGAGAAGTAGTTTGAAACACAAATACAAGTGACATCCATTAAACCTGTATTATATTTTGGAAGCTTGCGTTTTTTCCATACTTATACAGGGTACGTACAAACAGTTACTATGATATAGGTATCCATATTTTATGCAAACAAGAAATTTGTTGTAAATTTTTAGATATAAACAGCAAAGAATAGTTCAGAACAGAAATACAAGTGAAACCCACTACACTTAAATTAGATTTGAAAGGATGCATATTTTATACACCGAGTACTTACAAAACTTACCATGTATATATGTATATTTAATGCAAATAAGAAATTTGCGGCAAATTAGGAAATAGAAACGAGAAAAGTAGTTCATAACACAAATACAAGTGAGACCCACTCAACATGAATTGAAGGATTCGAAAATTGGGACTTTTATATACAGGCTACGTATGAAAGCTACCATGTATATATATAAGTAAAATGCAAACAAGAAATATACAGCAAATTTAGAAATACTAACACAGACAGTAATTCAGAATTCAAATACAAATCATACCCGCTAAACACGGATTGGAGATTTTGTTATGTTCATTTTAAAATGTGCCGCTTTATATGAATTAATTTCTTAATTTGTTTGCCGCTTCGTAAGAATTAATAACGTTATTTTAATTGCAGTCTTATTTTGGGTTATCATTTCGCTATTTGTTTTGTTTTTCGAAGTTTATGTTATGTTGACAATTCCCTTTTGTAGGCTCGAAACTGCCGACTTTGTTTTTCTCGTTCGTGACTTTAAACACTTCCGAGAACTCACGTGTCCCTTATTCTAGAACATTTCATCACATGTTGAAATATGGTGCAACCTTTTTGGGGGAATGAGGGGTTGTGTTGCGTTTTTCAAGCAGTCAATTTTCGATCTCTGATGACTGATGATGGCTTTTGGGGGGTTTTTTTTTCGAGGGGTATCCGTTATGTGTGTTTCGTCTCGTTGTTTTACCAAGCGGTATAAACAGACCATCCTCTACTGCCGAATTTAAAAGGAAGCATTGGATTCAACCCCGGTAAAGGCAATTCTTGGTGAATTGACCGATCGCCGTTGGGCGGATTAATTTCAAAGCCCAGCTCCCGTCCTTCTGCGGTTAATTTTTTTTGTACCATCGTTCGAAGAGTCCCGTCTTTCGTTCAACGTTAACAGCCTGTTGAAATCAAGGTAGTTTCCTGCATCTGGAAAACGCCATTACATTGTGCCTTCCTCGTTTTCAGCCATCCACCGGAATTCAAGGTGAACACTCAGTTTTTGTGTTGTGATAAAGAAACCTATTTTTTGCTCGCGTTAACTTGCAGACTTCAAATTTAACTTCATGTAAATAAAGAAAAGCGACCTTCAGTCGCCATATATGGTGTTAGTGGTTTATTATAAAACTAACAGACTTATAGCGTCATTACTTGTCATTTTTAACCGTTTAATTATACGTGTGTTTAAAGTTTACTGCCTCTTATTGGGTCTTTTGTACTTGTTTGTGTAAGAATTTTGCAAGCTTTAAATATATAGGAGGAGGCACAATAACGGTAAGTTCCATTCCGTAAGCTGTTGGCTTCTCGGCCTTCCACGAGGACCTAAAAAGAGGTGGATTTGGAAGATGGCGCCCACTTATTTTGACTTACCCTGTACACAACTAAAGATTTTCTCCCATAAGCGATTTTCACCAACTCCCCCTACTCCTCTGAGCTAAGCTGTAGGCCGTTTTCTATCTATCTGATTACGGGTCGTCGAAAAAGCTCGATTGGCTCGTAACAATTTGGAATGGTGCATTTCTTATATACAGTGTGCATACATAAAATTACCATGTAAATAGGTACATTTAATGCAGCGACCCCGGTGGATCAGTGCGAATATGCGCTGCCACTCGAGGTCATCGTGAAATGCGGCCGATCGGCTGCGTGTTCCAACCCCAGCTGAGGCGACCGTATTTCACTTAGTTAAGTTTAGGGTGCATGTTACATGAATGGATAGTATGTAAGGGAAGCCCACACCCTCTGAAGTAATGCGGAAGCGGTTCCGGGAGGGGGAGGGGAACGGTAGTGCGAATGCATGAAAAAAAAGTTATATATAATGCCACAACAAGAAATTTGTTGTAAACACAGAAAAAACACACGAAAAAAAATACTTCATAACACAAATACAAGTGACACCCATTAAACTTGAACTATGTTTGGAAGGTTGGGTTTTTTATATACAGGGTACCTAAAACAAGTTGCCATATATAGGTATATTTAATGCAAACAAGCAATTTACAGCAAATTAGGAAATGGAAACGAGAAAAGTAGTTCAGAACACAAATACACATGATACCCACTAAACACGAATTGGAGATTTGGAATGTTGCGTTTTTTATGTACAAGATGCGTACAAAAAATTACCATGTAAATAGGTATATTTAATGCCAACAAGAAACGTGCTGTAAACACAGAAAAAAGAAAACGAAAAAAAAATTCATAAGGTAAATACAAGTGAGACCAACTAAACTTGAACTAGGTTTGGAAGGTTGGGTTTTTTGTATACAGGGTACCTACAACAAGTTACCACGTATGCTATTATATTATATACTACCTATATTTAGTGCAAACAAGCAATTTATAGCAAATTAGGGAATAGAAATGAAAAAAGCAGTTCAAAACACATAAATACCAGTGACACCCACTAAATAGGTACATGTTGGAGATTTGGATCGCTGCAACGTTTATACACATGGTAAATGTAAAAGCTATCATGTGTATAGGTATATTTAATGCAAATAAGAAATTCACAGCAGCAGTGGAAATAGAAACGAGCAAACATAATGCGAAATAAAAAGAAAAGTTACACCCACTACACTTGAATTAGATTTGAAAGGTGGCATTTTTTATATACAGGGCACTTACAGAAAGCTTGTATGCAGATATATTTCAGGGATTGCAGAAATTTGCAGCAAATTAGAAACTAGAACAAAAAAAATTAGTTCCAGACACAAATACAAGTGACATCTTTAAATTTGAGTTGGATATAGAACGTTACGTTTTTTATGTACAGGTACGTACAGAAAACTAACATGTATACAGGTATATTTAATGCAAACAAGAAATGGACGGCAATTTTAGAAATAGAAATGAAGAAAATAGTTCAGAACACAAATACAAGTGGACACCCAATTAACATGAATTGCAGATTTGAAATGCTGCGTTTTTATATACAAGATACGTAAAAAAAGCAACCATGTATATTTAATATAAACAAGCAGCAAATTTAGAAATAGAAACGAGAAAAGCAGTGCTGAATGCAAACACAAGTGACGCCTACTACACGTAAATTAGATTTGATTAGATACAGGGTACTTACAGAAAGCTACATTGTATACAGATGTATTTAACGCAAACAAGAAATTTACAGCAAATTAGGAAATAGAAGCAAAAAAAACTAGTTCTGAACGCAAATACAAGTGACACCATTAAACTTGAATTAGATATGGAATGTTGCGTTTTTTATATACAGGGCACGTACAAAAAGCTACTATATATGTAAGTATATTTAATACAAAGAAGAAATTCACAGCAATTGTAGAAATAAAAACCAGAGAAGCAGTGCGGAATGCAAACACAAGTGACGCCCACTACACGTTAATTAGATTTGGAAGGTTGCATTATTTATATACAGAGTACTTACAAAAAGCTACCTTGTATGAAGATGTTACTTAATGCAAGCAAGAACTTTACAGCAAATTTAGAATCAGAAACGAGAAAGGCAGTGCTGAACGCAAATACAACTGATGCCCACTACACGGAATTAGATTTGGAAGGTTGCTTTGTCTATAGACTGGGTAGTTACACAATACTACCTTGTATACAGAAGTATTTAATGCAAACAAGAAATTTACAAAAAATAAAGAAATAGAAGCAAAAAAAACTAGTTGTGAACACAAATAGAAGTGACACGTTTAAACTAAAGAAACAAAGAAAATATTTCAAGGCACAAATACCTACTAAATATGCATTGGAGATTTGCAATGATGCGTTTTTTATATACCTAAGTATAGGGTATGTACAAAGTGGCCATGTATACCTATAGGTATATTTAATGCAAACAATAAATTCACGCAAATAGAACCGAAACAAAATAGTTGTAGTTTTTGAAGAAGGAGTATTTACACTTCTCATGATTTGGGGCCCTCGTTAAGTTGTAGGGCCTCTATATCTGCGCCACTTTAAAAACCACCACACAGATATAGGAGAGAAGAATTTTTTGGAAGCCGAATAGATTCTAAAATACTTTCGTTAAATAATGAATATGTTCTTGCCAAATAAACACCCTATTACTTAATTTACAGCCAGTGATTAATTACAAATTATTTTTATTAGATAATTACGTTGCCGTGAAAATTTATTGGTTTCTAATTTAGTAATTAGAAGTATCCAATTTATTAGGAGGAGCATTATTTATGATTAAACGGCTATAAAAGTGTTCAAATAGCTTAGTGAATTGGTTAACAATAACAAACATAAATGTATATTAATGTCTTTTAGTTTATTATCAAAAAAATTTATCTATATTTTAATTATTTTCATTACAACCCTTAATTATTAATTAACGCCAGAAAATCTCCTATGTATAGCCAAATTACTGCCAAATTAAGTCAGTTTGAATAAGAAGAAGAAGAAGAAGAACAGAATTGAATGATGTATGAAAGTATGGTACTAAATAGAATATAATATCATTCAATTATTGAACATATTTAAAGAAATTTACATGTATTTAATTATAAAAGTTATTTTGGAATATTTGTTCTATAATTTATGTCCCTTTTCCTTATAGATCTTATTAAAAGAATGGAATAATCATATTAGAATACTTATTAACTGCTCACTTTAATTTAATTGCGCACATGTTTAACTATTAAATAAAATACTGGCTATAATTTATAATCAGTACATTACTCCTAGAAAAAAACAACTCATTTGTCGGCCACGCCTAAAGCTATAATTGCAACATACGAGGCTAATTAGTAATTGCTATCCTACTCTGGTTCAACAAAAAACTTCATTACCACAAGTGTGCTGCTTAGTGATTACGTTTTTTAGAACTACATTAACTAGCTGTGTTATCTATTATAGTGGCCTTAACCTTGGGTGTAATTACCTTCATCGTATCGGTTATACAAACATCCTATTTTAATTTTTATCGTGCAAATTAAAGACAGCATTTTCGCTGTGATTTTTAGAGCCATTCAAAATGGAACTAAAAATTTTATGCTTTGGTTAAGAAGTTAGTCACCCATTATCGAGAAACTGGAAGTGTTGGAAGGAAAGAAGGGTCTGGTAGGCCAAAGAAGATAGTACCTGCTTTAATTGAAACTGTAAGACAACGAACGAATTGACGAGGCTCCAAAAACACCAATTAGACATTTATGCCAGCAAGTTGATGATTTAAGTTAAAGTACATGCCACAGAATATTGAGATAAGCTTTGCATCTGCATCCTTACCGATTTATTTCCGTTCAGGAGCTTTTAGAACAGGATTATCCAAAAAGAGTTCAGTTTTGTCATTGGCTTTTGGATAATCTCAATGATGAACAGTTAAATTTAACCTTTTTTACCGACGAAGCCTGGTTTTACCTTAATGGATATGTTAATTCACAGAATATGCGGAGTAGCGAGAATTCACAAGTTACAATTAAAGCTCCCCTTCATCCACAGAAAATAGGAGTCTGGGTTGGAATGAGTCGTCGTAGGTTAGTTGGGCCAATATTTTTCGAAGGCACGCTAACTGGAGCAAGGTACAGGAACGAATTATTGCAACCTTTCTTAAATGAACTTCACGATGATGAGCTATGGAATGGTTTTCTGCAACAGGATGACGCAACAGCTCATGCAGCTGCAGATACAATTAATATTTTACGCGAATATTTTGATGACCGAATCATTAGTAGGAATACTGCAACACCCTGACCCCTTCGCTCTTGTGATATTACTGTTTTGGACTTCTTTCTATGCCTCTATTTTAAAAACACCATTTTTAAAACTCCAGTTAATAATTTAAAGGAACGGAAACTTAGAATTGAAGAAAACTATCAAGAAATTAACAACTTACCCCAATTATTACAAAATGTTTTTGAAGGTATGAGAAGACGAGTTCAGAAATGTTTGGAGGCAGAAGGCAGACATTTTCAACATTTGTTATGATCATTACATTTGTTCAGGTTTATTCATTTATTTTACTGTTGCTCAATAAAAAATTTCTGCTACTAAAAATGACGTTTCATTATTATTTAATTCCAGCTAACACAACCTAACCTGAAATTGACATTATAAACATTCCTTTAGTCTGGAAAAGACGTGACTTTTCATTCCATAGCCCGCTGGGGGTTAGCTTTTTTTGTATCTCTTGATAGTTAATAATGCTAATTTGTGATTTCCAGAAGTAACAGACTTAAGAACACACATCTAAGTATACATTCTTAATTTCATACATCCATGTATGTATTAATTTTCTAAATTAGCGATATATTTAGATGATACAACCTACAGATTTAAATAAATTTGATAGTAAGACCAAAGGAATTCATTATTAGTTTAATATATACTTAAGTAATTTTACTAAGCGTTCTGCTTAAAAACACATCCAGATTCGTATTCTACACATTCGTATTCACCTACATGTGAGGAAGATCTTGTAGGGCGGTAAATCTTTATACGTTTTATATAGGATCTCTCAGAATGGTCTATACAAAGCTACCACATCAAAATTGAGATGCTCCACCGAACCTCCCTCTAACCTAAAGTGCAACCGACCTCGGTGGTCTAGTGGTTAGGGCACTTGCCTATGGATCCATGGAAAGCGGGTTCGATCCTAGCTGAAGTCGGTGAGTTTTTCTTACGGGGAAAAATCTGAAAGTGCGTCTGTTGTTGGATAAGTAGTAAAGCCGTAGGTCCCGTGCCACTGCGTTGTATGACACGTTAAAAATTACTATTGATGTTGGAACTACCCCAGACAGACAAAATTTGTAGTGGGGGTTTACAATAAGCCAGTAACGTGCATAGTGTATAGAGATTTCTTCGAAAACCGCGTCCTATAACTCGCGCAATCAAAAGAAACAACAAACAACCTAACGCGCTTCATTCAAGAATGATGAAGATGTCCTTAAAATTAAACAAATTAAAAACGAGCAAACTGTGAGAAAAAATCTTCATTTTAACGAAAATGTCCTTACTTATTTGTTATGTGTATTGACATTTTCCTCATTCGTTTGTACTAAAACAATAAAAAATTAATTATTGTTATCATGTTTTATTACTACAAGAAAGTGATTGAAATTATAAGTTGTTATTTGCAACAGTGTGTGTTGCTTCGATCTAAAACAGCAAAAATACTTCTGTTTACTTTAAAGCAAAGAGCAGTATATTGTATATATGTATATAAATATACTGCTCTTTTATTTAAAGTCTATATATTTGTTCTAAAGCAATGTAGCTTCTATAGATATGTGTAAGGTTTTTTGAAGGTGTAATTTCTGCATACCGAATATAAGGGTCCTTATTTTTTTGCTCTAAAAAAACTTGTTAGTATATGTTATTTCTTCAAGAACGTACTTTACATTAAAAGTTGATATTTTTATCACTGTTTGTTGAATTGATCTAATATAACAAAAATTGTTTTGT